>CAJVPT010000165.1:0-38320 GCA_910592055.1 Acaulospora colombiana
TTGAAATTTTGACAAATGTCTAATGATTTTTTGAGGAAAAATTTAACAAAATATATAGTAAAAATGGTGCAAATATGACAAATAATGTCTAATTATATAGTAGAAATTGATTGATCATTTAATTTATATACCGAATTATATAGTAGAAATTGATTGACAATTTATTTATGCCGAATTATATGGTAGAAATAGATTGACGATTTATTTATGTCATTAATATGCTAAATTATTTGTTTTTTAATGAATGTTGCATGAGTGGCATTATGCCAAATAAATATTTTTTGACTAGTGTTAAAGAGAATTACAATATTTTTTGATTTGATAAAGTTTCAACAATAATTATTAAAGTAACTATAGGATATTATAATATTTTTGTTAAAATAAAAAACTTTTTCCACTGATCCTTTGTCCATACACAAAAAAGATGTTTACAAGAAATTTTTTATTTTTTTGCTAATAAAGTTTTAATACAATCCTTAAACTAACTTAAAGTTTTACTTCAAGAAATACTCTTAAACACTTTCCCTTATTTATATTTGTTTTCAACAAAAACTTGGCTTCCTGTAACCTAGAAAAGTCAAGAAACATCTTTTCTATCAATGGCAAGAAAGTTCTGCAAGGAAGAAAAACCAATAGTATAGTACTTGAAACCTTTCATATTGAAACATATCTATAAAGCTTTCTAGCAGTGGGAAGTAATAAAATCAAGTCATATTTCAAGATATCTACCACTATATATTTCCTTTTATAGTCACCCCAAAAATTTTTCTTGGTTTTTTGAGGAATTTTGCCTATCTCAGTTTGACCCTGAATTTTAAGTGACACAACCCATTGCAAAATATGATTGATAAATATGAAACACATTAGTAATTAAATGTAAACAAATCCTTACTGATCACTTCACGTATTCTGATAATATCATTGATAAAAAAAAGTGAATCTATTGGTACAAATTTTCCATTCCTCTGAATGAAGTGTAATTAAAGCAAACAAATTATAAGGTCATTAAATAGGTACTAAATTTCCTAGATGGTGAAAAGGTGATTATTTGTTTAAGTCAAGATCTTCAACTTCCTATCATTCCGATCAGGCAAAGTATATAAAGGAGGTTATTTTCTTATCCCAGTCAGGCAATAAGATTGAAAAGCAAAAGACTGTAAGCTACTACCCTTCTCTAGGATTGAGAATGCATTTTCTTAGATATTGTATAATGATATTATAATTGATAAGGATCCCCATACTCTGTGAGACTCTTCCACTATTGCAAGGCACAAAGACTGTTAGGGAATCTAACTTTTTGAACAATGAAAGATACTCACTAGTAAAATTCTTTTAACTAGATATATCTGTTGAAAGATATTGGTGGTTATACAATATGATTGAAAGGCTACATAAGAACCTGAAGTTCACTATAAGCCATTAAGTTTTATGCAGGTGAATATAAAATCAATACTGAAAGAAAGGAAGTAATGAGCAAGATGTTGAATTTGAGTAGATTATAAGTACCTTAGACAATTATAAGAAAATAATTAAGATCACAAATAGATAAGTTCCTTCGATAGTCAGGAAGAAGAAGAATATTCCAGAAGAGTTGGATCTTAATGAGAGAAGGCTTTTAGTAAAGGTTCTTCAGAGGATATAGAGCACATTTATTTTTCTTTCTTTCTTTTTTCTTTATATAAAGTGCATTTGCACATTTTTAGATATTTTTCTTTCTTATATTTTTCCTTTCCCCTTTTGTAGTTTCTCAAATTCAATTTCTTGAAAGACAATAAGTAGTGACAATCTGCTGGCAATGATGGGTAAGTTAGGAGGGTATTTATTCAAAACTTAGTTTAAAGCAAAATATTGTTCTCAAGATTGCACTTAGAGACTAAAGCTCTTTTGATAATTGAAAGCCATTAATGAGTGTATCAATATGAGTCTTTTATTTTAGCCATAATACAATTGCTCTATATATTTCTATCAGTTTCATATGATTAATAAACATATAGTACTGGCCTAACCATGGATATAAAAATAATAATAATATTTTTGTTAGAATATAATAATTTTATGAAGTTAAATAAATATCTGAGATTGTATTTAATACTTGAACCATTGAGTTAACACTTTTTCAAAAACAAAATTTTCTTATAAGGAAATTTCACAAAAGTAAACAATGAAGTGGGGTTTTATATAAACAAATATCATGACAAATATTTCTGTAAAGATTAGTCTTCTCTATAGTACTGTTTTCAAATATTCGGAAACAACTAAACAATTAACTCAAGTTAAGGAACTCTTTACAAAATAGATAGAAAGGTTTTCTATTTGTTTCAGTAACTAAATGAACTGCCATCTCTACCTAGCAAATAAGTACTGTTTCTTCTAAAAAAAAGAAAAAATGAAGACTACACAAAAATTGATTTTAAGAAAAAAAAAGTCAGGTTTATCTGCTTACAAAAAATCTCTATCTCTAAAGACATACAAGTGTACAGCTTGTGGAGAAGACTTTAACAATTACTTAGCAAGAAAGAAACACTTCAATAGTATATACAAACCAGTAGCTATAGAAGTTAAGATGTCAAAAACTTCAAAAAAGAAATGAAAAGTCACATATCTTATTACTGTGAACAACATAACAAAGCTTATCAGTATCAATATTGATAATTTCAATACAGATTTAGTTATTGATGCTATCAGATCATTTGGAAAAAATAAATCAGATGATTACCTGTTCTATCCCAATAGTAGATCAGCATCAGATAACTCATTTTTAGTAACAAACTATAATCTTGTCAACAACTCCTTTGATTTAATTGTAAGGGGATATACTATATATAGAACTTTATCTACCAGTCAGAAAAATAATCTTCTCGGAGATTGGGCAAATAAGAAAATTCTTGATAATGAATTGTACTCCAAATACAAGAGCATTCTAAAAAATATTCTTATCTAGATATAACTAGTATAAAAAAGTAAACTGTATACTAGTTATATATTTATCAACACTAGTCAAAAAATATTTATTCAACATAATGCCACTCGTATAATATTCATCAAAAAAATAAATAATTCAACATATTAATGACATAAATAAATTATTAATTAATTTTTATCATATAATTCAGTATATAATTTAGCTTAAATAAATCAGCAATCAATTTCTACTATATAATTTGATATAAATAAATTATCAATTAATTTCTACTATATAATTCAGAATTATTTGCCATATTTGCACTATTTTTACTATATATTTCATTAAAATTTTCCTCAAAAAATCATTAGACATTTGTCAAAATTTACATATTTTCTGAATTTTAATTATATATTCTATTTATGATTTAAAGGAATTACAGTTAAATATTTATGAGAGTCTTATTGATTTGAGGTTTTATATATAAATGAAATAAATCAGTCAAAAATATTATAAATAAGGATTATGCATTCACATCTATCTGAATAAAATTCGGTACTCCACAATTCAATATTTGTGTCATTTTCAGATTTGAAATAAAATCTATTTTCTGCTAAATTAGCCAGTTTGTATCACTGAATAAAGATCAATTGATATTCAATAACATTATTCTGAAAGTTTACTAAATGTGTAAAAAGAATTGAACTTGTTCTAGATATAAATCGATACTTCTATTATGATTCATGAATTTAAAAAATATAATTGAGCCCTTAATATTTCATGAGAACATAACAAAATCCAATATTTCACTTCTAATTCAGTATTTATTATATTGATCTGCTTTATTCTGAATAATTATTAAATTTTTATTATTTTTTATAAATAGTCTCCGAAAGTCTATAGTTTTATAAGAAGTCTCATAGTATTTGACTAATAGATCAAATATTTTGGTAGATACCTCTAAATTTGATTTTTTTGGATGCAATAGTTCATCTAGAAAATATTTGGATCCATTGATTATTGTTTCATAAATATTATATGTATTATTTAAAAATCAATATAACTTATCAGCTGAAAACTGATCTAGTTTAGAAATTGAGCCAATATTTGATCAATTATTTAAAATTTTAAGCTCTTGGTTATTAGGATAGGACATAGTTAGATTAATAATTCAATGATTATCCATCAATCTTTGTATTAATTTGGGTTCAATATTTCAGTAACTATTAGGCAATGAACCTATATTAAAAATTTATTAAAATTCTACTTTCAAATGTTAAATTTGTTTAAAAAACCTACCTAATATACCATTTATCCTCTCAAATAAAAAGTACCAAAATGTATACAATGGCCCATAATCATATGTGCATTTATATAAATATAATGAAAGATAAAAATTTGGAATAATTTTTTCTTCCCTATATTTTTATTCTATTAGTTTAATCATTGTAACTAATCTTTTATAAGCCTCCTTTAACAAATTTCATCTTAAAATTCAACATACTAAGATTTGACAAATCTTGACAAAATTCATTAGAATTTGACAATCCATATTTGGAAGATGTTTCCATAAAATGATAGTTGCATATATTGTGAAAAAATTTCTTCACTGATTAGCAGTAAAGTTAAAAAATCCTTTACTATTATTTACTTTTCTTAGAATTCAGCCAATATTTAATGATATTTAAAAATTTCCATTATTGATTGTATTTCATCCAATGCATTATTCATCAGTATTCCTTCTTCGATCTATATTTATTTAATGAGCTATTTATCAATACCTAAGGAAAGACAGTGCATAGAATTGATAACTAAATGCTGAATTGAATCAAAATAAAATAAGTAAAGAAATTTGAACCATCTGACATGATTTATACTGACAAAACGTTTTTGTGTTACATTTAAGCTATAGCACCTCTATTTGATAGAATTTCATCTATGTGTTATCAAATTTCTCAATATAAACCATTCGTTTATATCCTTCATGCCACCAAAATTATAATGATTATTTTTATAATTAACATTCTTCTTGCAATGATAACATGACACTAATGCTGAAATGTTCTACACTTTTTATGTAGTAGAAATATCATATAAAATTAAAATTAAGACTACCTGAATTATTTTTTCCTCTTTATTTTTATTAGTTGAATCAAACTTTATTCCTTACCATAGTTGCATTAATTTGTTGACAATTGGAGAAAAGTAATAGTTGATTTAATGTAAACTTGGTTTACTAGGACCTGGTAATATGTCAATAATCAACCTATTTTCATATTTAAATCATATTTTACATGGCAAACTTGCAATAGCCACATATATAACTCTAGTACTATACACTTTATTATCAAATAATTAAAACCAGTCAATATTTAGCACAATCCCAAATACGAATCAGTCATATTTTTGCTAAAAAATAATTCTGAGTTTTCATTTTTAAAAGTTTTTCAAATATTACTATTATAGATATTATATAGAAGTTTATCAATGTTTGATCGATCTACTCAATACTGAAGATTAGATTCAAAATTCAGATTTTGATACATTGATATCAAATAGTAGAATATATAAAAACTAAATTGAGCTGATTAATTACATTTCTATTTAATAATTCTGATTATGTAGACAGTAGAAAATTGCAAGTTTTTCTTTGTTTTATTATTAAATTGGGAAATTCAATATGAACACATTTTATGACCAATAGCTAATTATTTTTTTAAAAACCAAGAACATTATTTTGTCTATATAATTTGTGGTATCTTTGATATGCCACAAAACTAAGAAACTTATTTGATAATCCAAGTTTATTGTTGACAGTATACAAAGATCCACAAAAGAGCTCAAATTTTTTACTATCAATTTATAAATTTTAGCAGTACATTTATTGCACTATTCAATAAATTAAATTGAATTCTATAATTCATAATCCACAACAAAATTCATAACAAAATCCACATAAAATGACTATCTAAAAATTTGCTATAATTTGATGAAAATTCATATTTTGGTACCAAATAATCTTTGAATATATCATCTATTTCTTTATTATAATCAACTTCAGATTCATCATTTTTAGAACTTGTATTATTCAATTTCTGATTTTTTTTGATTGTTGCATAATGACATAATTCGACTTGATGAAATATTTTTTGTTCTGTGTCAAAAAGTGAATTCTTCATTTATCAAATGTTCACCTTTTGTTTTTTGATATCTATATAAAAATTTTGTTTATAGATCAATAAGTGATCCATTGCATTTACTACAGTTGCAATTATTTTTTACTTTTTTGGATTTTTTCTTAAACTTTTATTAAGTAAAGCTAAAATTGAACACTTTTTTGATATTTTAAAAATTGGCAAATAGTAATATAAAGTGGCAAAGTTGTGATTAATATATTAAATAACTTCAAATTATAATATAATACAAGTATAATATAATAAATAATATATAGTAAAATACAGTATATAACTTCGAATTGTAATATAATATAATAAATAATAGTATAATATTATATGCAGTCCCAAATTGTATTAAAACAATGCAATAATTTTATTTAAATATCTCTTTAATTTAATATTTTTTCTAATACGTAAAATTTTTAAACAAAAAAAAATCAACTGGACATGCTTTTTATAGAGAAAAGTCACTCTCACCTTTGCAATCTTCACATCCTTTCCTATCATCACAAACTTTCTTCATATTAACTGCATCAAAAGTGACAACTGTTTGTTCAGTAATACCTAATGTCAAATCTTTAATCCCTATTATGGCTATCAAATTGCTTAGAAGAAGGTCATCTATTATATTACCTAAAATATAGATATCTGAAGTTGCACAAATATGAATGCTAGAAATTGAATTGCTACCCAAAACTTGAACTAGGAAGGATATTAAAAAAGGTTAGAATTAAATTATTGCTAAATTATTAAAATTTACCTTTATTAACCAACTGATTTATTTAGAAAATGAAGAATTACATATGCAGATCAAAAAATTAGAAAGAGAAAATATCAAATTTATAAAATAATTAAACCTAATGGAATATATTAACAACAAGTTTTCCAAAGAATCAGAATAGCAAAAAATTAAAATAGAAGATTTAAAAAAGGAAATTGATCTGCTCAAATCTGTGAAACCTGAACATGATTCTATAGTTGTTGTAGAATCTAGAGTAGCTTATATATCAGAATATGAAAGTTTGCTAAGTTTAGAAAAATACTAAAGAATTCAACCTAGGAGAAGTAGTAAAGAAGCAAAACTGGTAAAATTGTTACCAAAAATGAGCTGAAACCAGAAGAAGTAAAAGCAGAAATGAAGGCCTTAATAAAAACCATTCATAACGAATATAAACTGAGGATTAATGAAGTTTTTTTGAGTGATATGAATAAAAAAATATTATAAAAGTTGATACCTGAATTAATAAAATCTATGACCCCATATTTTAATCCCTCATAAAAGCAAATAAACAAATGGTTATATGCTTTACATTACCATCAGAAAGGAAGATATCAGAAGTCAGAAACTGAAAAAATAGAAATAAACAATCATTACTTACATGTAAATAGCCAGTTAAATGAAGTAAAATTAATAATATTTTGCATTTATACTACTTTCAAAGTATTAATTTTAATAAATAATTAAGAAAAGAATATGAAGAATTAAAAGCATATAGTTACTTGTTGAATGAAAGTCAAAGAAAGTTGCTAAATATCAGGATGAATTAATTGATGTAATTAAGGAAACAAAGGTACATTTACTTAAAAAAGTGAGACTTATTCAAGAAACTCCACTAAAAAAAAAGAATAAATATATATGATTACAGTTGGTATTCTAAAGAGGTATTTTTCAACAAAATATTTTATGCCAAATAATTACAATATTAATCATAATTACTTATAGTTAAAGGATTTGTTGAAATATTTGGATGAATATTCAAAATCAATTCAAGCATTTCAGCTGTCTCGTAAATGATATTATGATGATTCATATTTCTATAATGTGACTCCACCAGAAGGCTTGTTAAATTGGACATACAGTTTGGAAGAAATTTCAAACATGAACAAGAAAAGGAGACAGAAAAAGATAAAAAATCAGCAAATAAATCCAAAAAATGAAAAATTACTGAATATGAGGAATCATTAATGTATTCAGAGGGTGAAAAACAAATTGAAAAAAGTATACAAATAGATAAAATTCAAGGGACAGTTAGGTTAGAAAAAAAAAGTGAAAAATCTTGGAAAACATTTTGGTAAAGTAAAATCAATTGGTGATAGTTTTAAAAGAGTCAAGCTAAGATCTTTAAAAAGAAAAGAAAAACAAGTGGAAAAGAAGAAAGAGGAGGAAGAGAAAAATGACAAATAATTTAGTCAATTGATTTTGTAATTTTTTAATAAATTTTGTGAAATTTGAATTTTTTGTTGCAATAATTTTTTTGCCAAATTTTTTTTTACAGTAATTTTTTTGCCGAAATTTTTTTTGCATTAATTTTTTTACTAAATTTTTTGTCACAATATCAATTTTTTTGTGAATTTTTTGTCACAATATCAATTTTTTTGTTAAATTTTTTACTGCTGTATCAATTTTTTTGCTAAATTTATTTTTTTTGCAGTATCAATTTTTTTGTTGAATTTTTGACTGTAGTATCAATTTTTTTATTGAATTTTTGGTCACAGTATGCAAAAAATTTTTTTGTCATAATATTACTAGATTTTGTGCCAAAATTTTTTTCACAGTATTCTGATATTTTTAATACTGAGTGGCAGCAATTGTAAATAATTTATCAATACTTTTATTATTAATTTTTGTCAAATTCAGCAATAATTTGACAGTCAAATGACACAATTTTGACTAATGCAATATATACTTATCAGAGTTTTGCAAGTCTAGTGATCAGAAGACCTTGATAGAAAAAAAAATTCATTGGCACCACATTGAAGTATCAAAAATCTTTAATATAGATTAAAGTATATAATAGTTTTATAATCAAATTGCTTTTTAAAAATTGGTTTGGAAAAAAATTAAGATAGTATTATATATTATTCCTTATTGTTTGTTATATGTAATAATTATATGATTAGATAATTTTTATTATACTAAAAATAGTCTAGTCATAGTTATATAATTAGTTTATATAACAATACTATAATATATAACATATTATTTGTATTACAGCAGTGACAACCTGCTGGCAATGATGCAGTGGACTAGGAGGGTCTTCATCCAAAGACATTGCGGAGTGAAATATTGTCTCCAAGACCGAACTTAGAGGCTTTTATGCTTACAATGAGTTAGTTAGATTAGAATAATAGTTTAGCTGTAGTATATATCATGCTACTTGAATGAAAATGTACTTTTGTCTTCATTTGATTAATAAACTGATGATCTAGCCTGGTTATGGGTACTCAAAAAAAAAAAATAACATATTATTTCTATTAGTATATAAATTCAACTCTTTCTGCTGATCCTTTGACCACATGCAAAAAAGACATTTGCAAGAAGTTTTGATACTTCTTTACTAAAAGAGTCTTACTATTTTCATTAAACCAACTCAAAGCGTTTCTCTAGAACTTCCTCATCTTTCCTATATCTTATTTACAAACTCCTTTAAACAAACTAGACTCTTGTGACCTGCAAAGTTCAGCTTCTATCTTTACTACTAATGATAAGAAAGTTTCTAAAGAAAAAAAGATCAACAGTGGAGTATCTTTCACTTCTTAGCTATAGTACAGTAGATATAACAGAGATTATGTTCTAGTCAAAGGACTCTCTTTTCTATCCTTTAACTGGAGTTGTGGTCTCTTAGAGCTACCTTTTTCATGACTTTTTAAGGAATTTTATCTACCCTAGCTTGACCCTAAAATTTCAGGTAGCATGAATATACTAATTCTGATTGACTGATATGAAACACATTGGACAAAATTAATAAACAAGCTCCTATTGATCACCTTATGTATCTGAATGCATTTCTTTAGTTCTATAAGAATCTAGAATCCACTATAAGTTATATGTTGTTGATGCAGATATATACATGACATGTCATTGATATATTATTGAATATAGAAAAGAGTTTGTCTAACTATAGCAAAGGTCACAAGTTGCTTGATTGATCCTTTTCTTAAGTAGAGTTACCTATATTCTGATTATATATCAGATAGATTTCAATCTCTACTGCTCAAAAAAGTTTAAACTAGAGAAAGTATAGAGCTATCAGGAATACTCAATAATAAAGCTCATGTGCAAAGCAACTTAAAAAGTTTTTATCTTATTTTTAAAAAATCCCAAGCTGGAAAACTGAAAAGCTAATGCTACTACACTAGTAAAACTTGAGTTCAAAAATGTCATCAATAACATGTGATCCAGCCAGAATATCTGAAAAATCCTTATTAATCATTAATACTAATGGCCATCAGCAGGGTATGTCAACCACAATGCTAGTTACTATCCTTTATATAAGGAATTAAATCCGAAATAAGATACACAGATGGATAAGTATACCCATATTTAGATAGGAATGTGTTTAATTGACAATATACTGAAAAACTTTCAAGTTGATTATGTGAATACCAATATATTACCTGGGTCTTCCTAATTACTCTCTTCCCACAAGTCTTAAAATTATAAAGTCTCACTATTGGCCTCCACCTTATCTCCATAAAGACTCAATAGAAGTTTTTCTCCAAACCTCTTCATAGGAGAAATCAGAACAGGACAGGCATATACCAAGAAACAGAATTGATATACTACACATAATTATTCAATTTTCATTTTATTTTTTCTTTATTTTCATTTTATGACACTGGCATGTTCTAGGGATACTAATATTCTTTGGTAAAAAAAAAACAATAAGCTTTGAAGTAGCTTTAGAAATAACTTTAGCTTATTGTTATCTTTATCAATCCAAATATACACCTATATATTTGTACTTTGTGCAATGTACACTTGTAATTTGAAAATCAATAAAGTTAGGCTGAGTCTGTCAAAAAAAAATTAGTATACAAGTTCTATTGGGCTCAATATCATATAATATACTTAATAAAGAATATGGCTAGCAGCACAACCAGAAGAAAATGAAACCAGATCATGAACCATTAACTCAAATATAGAAATGGAAATAGAAAAAGTAACTGAAGAAAATATCCTCAAACTGACTGAAATCTTGAAAAAGAATAGCAAACCTGAGGAAAAAATAGAAAAGAAAAAATCAACACTTTTGACAGGCCTAGGTCCAGATTTCTCTTTGATGGAAAAACCAGATTCAGAAGAGAATGTCAAGACAGGAATTAAAGCAAATACAATCCCAAGCAGAACAACAAGTTAAAAAGTCACCTTCTTTATTAAGAGCCTATATTCTTTCATAAGCCACATATCTATCTTTAGTAAAGAAAAAGATAAGAATAAATACATCATAGTCATCTTTGGAGACAAACAAGCTGCAGAAGAGATATACAATATGATCTTACCAGATATAGATAACATGCATATTGAACACATGACAACTACATCTTTGGTACAAAAAAAGAAAAACAGTATCATTGTGTAAAACATATCCCTAGAAATTAAATCCTTTAAAGTATAACAAGCCTTTATCAAATATGGCAAGATTACTAACATTACTATATCAACTCTACAGATGTAGTAGACTGTCACAATAACCTATATGGATAAGGAAAACAAGAACATGGTTATCAACAAATGGAGTGCCCCACTTAGAACTGACTCAATCAGAGTTTTCGATGCTCAATAGATCATTAAACAAATAAAAAAAGAAGGCCCATGGCAACCAAACTTATCAACCTTTCACCAAATACAACAGCCTTAGACCTTAAACATATACGTATATGAATAAACCAAGGTCAAAACATGTTATATCCCAAAATACCCCTTATATAAAAGAAAAAGATTCACAATAATCAGCTTTGAAAATGAAGAAATTAGAGAAGCCACTATAGATAAAAATAGGTCTCTAAAGGAGAGGCAGGAACAAAAGTCAAATGTCTCTTACTAGGAAATATTAAAATTTTTAAATTAATAACTATAAAAAAACTACTTACAATTGTTCTCCATTAACCAAATTATTAACTTATAGTATTTCCTGAATTTTGTCCCTATTTAAGTGAAGAGCTATGAATTTTGTTCCTCAAAAAAGGATATAAGTGATCTATAAAATTTTATATGCTAAATACTTTAGGGACCTATCATTAACTACAAGAGAAAACTTTTATCTAGAAGAAACCATAGTGAAATAAAAGCATATTTAAACCAAGCTATACATTCTATATAGTAGTGCAGAACATTTAGTAGTAAACTGCCTATTAAAGGAATGCCATGCACAATAGAAGCAATATAGATTAAAACAAGCTAAATACTTTAATAAACTTTATATCAAATATATATCAGTAAGAATAGGAGCAATTAGAAACCTAACTAAACAAAAGCACAATACTACTAAATTAGGATCTTATGTAATAATAGCCAGACAAGGCCAACAAATTAAAGACAATCAACATTTTGAACCAAAATTAACAAATACAATGGATAAAATCTTGAAGATATTAAAAGAAATTAGAGGAGAAATTAAGGAAATCAAAAAGGATATAGCAGACTTAAACATACAACAAACAATGACCTAAACAAAATAACAGAAAACCCAAAGAATATCATCTGGCAAGCAACAATATATAATATTCAAGACCTGGTAAATAATAAAAAAAAAGATGACTGGTTTACCTGGTATATCATGAAGGAGTGAAATATAATGGTTACAATAGAGATAAATAGGACTAACTTACAATCCAAATACTGGAAGTATCCAAAATATAATATATATAGTCCCATGATAAAGAACAAAAGATAGGACAAGGCTTAAACATAATACTTAATAAAGAAATAACAAAGAGAGTTTTCAAGTATGACATATGGCCAGGAAGACTTATTTATGTAGACTTAGCCTTTCTCAAAAAATAAAAACTAAGAATAATAGAAATATATTTTCCAGCTCAATAGGAAGATAAGAATAAACAATGTATTCTAAATCAATTAAGATATTAGATCAAGGAAGCTATCCAAAAAGACTGATATCTTCTAGTTATGGGAAATCTAAATGGCATCCCCAATCTAGTATAGGATAGAGACAATACAAGTAGAAGGAGCACAGCCAATAAGTCTTCAGGTTCTCAAATAGAGATCCTTGTGAATAACAGCTTAGAAGATATATATAGACTCTACAATCCTATGAAAAGAAAGTTCTCCTGAAACCAAAATACTTGTAGCAGCAGAAGAGATCAAATATAAATGAACATACTATCAACCTGGCAAAGCAAAAAAGCCTTCATTAATAAATTCTTAGACTTTCTTATCTTCAGTGATCACAGGTCAGTCACAATAGAAATAGAAGCATGACAATTAAGTTCAAGAAAAGAGCCAACCTATCACAAACCCAACTTCAGATATAACTGGTATCTAATAAACAATAAACAATGGAAAAAATTTGTACTAGAAATTGAAAGCACTATGAGTAACAAAAAATCTGAGTCAATATCTATAGACAAATAATAGAACAACTATAGAATCACATTCTAAAAGCAGTAAAGCCATACATCCACAAAAAGAAACAACACTAGAAAAGAAGAAAATCCAAAGAAGACAAGCCAGTGAAGAAGTTACTTCTGCAACTACAACTTCTTAGAAATCAAATAAAGGTAGCTTTGAAAACAGACAGCTCATCTCCAAATATAGTAAAACATCTGCAAGGAAAGTTAACTAATTTCAAACAAAAATGGAAAAATTGAGAAGACATATCCAAATAACTATCTATTTCATTGGCTCACACATATACAAAAAACAATAAAAGCCCATAAAGTCATAATCTGCACAGTAACTTAAAAAAGAAAAAATCAAGTCATCAAATAAAGAATAGCTATCAAACAGACCTCCTAGTGACAAACAAAAAAGCAATGATAGACAATATTATGGATAGATCCAAAAGATCTATTACTCTAGATAAAATAATTATAAAAGAAGGGGAAGTGATAAACATCTTAATTGAACCTAAGGAGATTAAAGCTACAGTTAGACAATACTTCAAAGACTGGATCCCAACAAGAAATATCATAGTAATAGTCAACTACTTCTCATGAAAAGAGGAATATAGACCTAAGAATAATAGCAACTATAAATTGTACAACATAGTTCTAATAAAAATATTTAAGAAGAAGCTAAAAAGGGCAATTAAAGACAGAAATATAAAGTCTTCTTCAAAAAGAAACCAGATCTCCTATCTAGCATACAAGAAATTGGGCAAACTGGTTTTGGAAGAAATCAGGAATTTTTTCAACTGAATTATCAAAGAAGGCTCTATACCCAAGAAATGGAGTAAAGAGGTTATATATTTTATACTCAAATCAAAGGATTGGTAGAATAACCTTGATATAACAAAACCAATTACATTACTGGATGCAGGAAGAAAAATCTTCATCAAGATTTTAATTGATAGAATGGTTTTATGTTCAATAAAGAATAAAATTTTATCAAAACTAAACTGGACTGCACTATCAGGTTGCAGTATATAGGAACTAATTCACATAATAAACAATATTATTGAGTATATCAAGAAAACAAAAAAAAAAGCATGAATCCTTAGCCAAGATATGTTAAAAGTATATAACTCTATGAACTTAGAAATGTTGACCAAGGTCTTAGAATAAATAAAAATCCTGACACAGATAATTAATATTTATACAACATCTTCAACCAGAGACAAAACATAGTTCTTATATATTATAATCCAACAGAGGAATATGAGATTAATAATGGAATTCATTAAGAAGACACAATCTCTCCATTATTATGGAGGATCTTCTATAATCCATTAATTACAACAATTGAAAAAAACTTCATAAGATATATAATATTAATTAAACTCTGTAGAAACTTCAAACTAGGTTGGACAAACAAAAAAGTAAACATTACAGTCAATGCATATATGGATAATACTATATGAATTACAAACAATAGAGAAGAGCTACAACAAATCATTAGAAAAATAGAGGAGTTCTATAAAATAAACAATATAAAAATCAATCCACAGAAATCCTAGCTGCTAATTATCAATAGGAAGAACAATGATTTTGTATAAGGTATAGAAATAGACGACCAAATTATCAAATATTGCTCACAAGAGGTACCAATAAGAATCCTGGAAGTTTAGTATAACAGCTTGGGGAAAAAAGACTATAAAAAAACTCTAATCCAACAAAAGTTTAGAAAGATCAAGAAATTAATAGGAATGAAATACCTGATTAACAAGCAGATACAGTACATAATTAATTATATCCTGATTCTCAATGCAAAATATTTGTGCATTGACATGATACTTTCAGAAAAGACATGCAACCTTCTCATAAGTAGTACCACAACAGTTTTTGAATATAATCTAGGTCTCACAAGAGCAATTTCAAATAACATTCTCTTTAATAAATATGACTATAACCTAATACATCTTTGGGACTGACAACTTCTCCTACATATTATTAATTAAATGAATCAAATCAATAAAAATAACATAGCTGATGAAATAGCAAGAAGCAAACTCCAAACTCTTCAAAATGAATTCTGGTCCACCAAACCTGTTTTAAACAAAATAGAACAATTTTGGAAATATATAGGAAAAAGTTTAATGCATAACTCTATCTGATTCATGAAAAGATATGAATTTACATTTGATTTAAGCAATAAAAACAATAGTATTACACTTATCCAAGAAATAGATACTCACATAAAAGAAATTATAAGCAAATACTTTTACTCAAAGCATCAATACTATTTACACAAACACAATATACTTTTTATTGGACAGCTACTAAATGCAAATAGCTAAAAAACATTAAAATGGTGCCAAATTATAAGAATTGAAAGAAAACCATTTCCAGGTTCAACCCCAGATAGTTTTTAATTTTGAATAACAAAATTAAAAGAATATTAGAAGTGAAGGAAAATCTAACATGTCAAGCAATAGCCAATGTCTTCAAACAAGAGGTTTCTACAATATATTACAATACAAAAAAACCTCACTAAATCTATACACAAAAAGAGGTGAATCAATATTTCAGAAAAAACTAAAGAAAATAGATCAAAATATAATGGGATATTGTTACTATATTCAAGTTCTAGGGAATTCTCCTCTAAAGGCATGCCAAGATTATGCACTAAATATCCTAATTATCAATAGAAGTAAATGCAACTTTATAGTAACTTGACAATACTTAATCACTATATCTGTTCAGAAAAGTCCAACATTTATAAGAGAAAATAATATAAATAGAAAGTAGTATAGATGGAGAAACAAAATATTCTCAAATTCTTTTGCCATAACTCTTACAAAGTACATCCAGGTATCAGTCATCCATACAAGACAATGATATAATAGGTAGCATATTATTTTTAGCACAAACAAAAAGCAGGCAAAAAAACAAAATCTTCAATAGTTTACAAGAAAATACAGAAAGGATAGTGAAACTCAGAGAAAAAATAAAAAATTTCACTATTTTTAACATCTATACAGATAGATCCCTCACAAACTCGAAGAACCAATATTATATAGGCCTGGGCTGGATTATTATCATTTCAAACTTAGAGGAACACACATTTCAAGGACAGATTAAATGATATCCTTCATCCACTAGAGCAGAGAAAGCAGCAATTGTAATGGCACTAAGTGCATTATTAGAACATAGTGTAGCAAACATCTATATAGACAGGCAGGTAGCTATCAATAGAATAGAAAAGATCCAGAAGGAAGACAAAAACAAGATTACGAAAAAACAAAAAAATTCAAACCTTCTATTTTATATCAAGACTCTATATAAGCAAAAAAAAATTAAGCTATCATTATACAAAGTAAAAAGTTACTCCAAAATCAAATACAATGAAATATTAGATCAGCTGACACAGATAGATTTATAGAAAGACATGAAGTCAGAAGAGAATAAAATTGAAATTACTAGAATTAAAGATCCAAAAATAGATATAGTATCACAATGAAACAATCACTTTATCAAATTTTCTATAAAACTAGTTATACAAAAGCTTACAAACACTATCAATCTGACAAAATGATAACCTTTGAACAGAACTAGATGCAACTTCAGTGAATGAATAATCAAAGAAATCAATTGGCAAACAATAACAATACATTTACAATTCACGAAGATAAGTAACCACCATATAGATAGGGAAGATCAGAAGCTAAAAAAGTTCTATCTCAGCCTCTGAAATAATAAACTACCAATCAAGAACAAGCTATATACAAGGTTTTTATGTATCTACAAAAACAATAAATACAATAAATATGGAGAGCCAGATATCAGTACTCACCTTTTTCTTTGTCAATAACTCAAAACTAAAGATAGGTCCCTAAAGGAAAAAACAGAGACAAAAATCAAATATACCTTACTAGAAAATATTAAAATTTTTAAATTAATACCTATAAAAAAACTACATACATTTGTTCTCCATTATTTAAATTATTGATTTATAGCATTTTTAGACTTTTGTTCCTATTAAAGTGAAGAGTTATAAATTTTGTCTCTTAAAAAGGAACATATGTGATTTGCAAAATTTTATATGCTAAATACTTTAGTGACCCATCATTACTTATAGCAGAAATGAAAAAACCTCTAAATAATATAACTACAATCTATGTGGAAAACCATATGCAGAAGAAAGGACTTCATCTTTTCACTACCCAGTTCTCAAATAAAAATAATCTGAAATATAAAGAATACTTGATAGCAAACATTAGAAGAGCTTTTTTCAAAGAATTTATATACAATCTCAAGACAGCTATTCCAAACAGAATAGAAAGAAAAAACTATTTAATAGCAATTTATCTTGAGACTATTAAATATCTATATCAAATATGACAAAGAAGATGTAAAACCTTTCAAAAGTAGAAAGTTAAAAAGAAAATTATCAAACAACAAGAAAAATCAGCAAAATATAAGACAGGAAAAGAAGACTCTACTTTTACAGCTAGAGAAAAACATATAAGAGGTCAATTCATATATCTTATCAATAAGTTTATGAATCAATAAATTATAAACCTTATAGACAACTCCTTCATATTTAAAATTTCTTTCAGTACTAGTTCAGTTTTGACAGGTTAGCTCTCTATCCTGAAGATAGCAACAAGCCACAAGGTAAGTACCTCTGCATAAAGGAATTCTATTGAGTTTTATTTGGTAGTAAACATGTAGTACATCCTAGAATAGCTTTTATATATTAATATTACATAATTACAAATAAAGCAAGGCTAAGCCAGTGTTTAAAAAAAAAAACAAAAAACTTGAACTATTGAGATTTATTGTAGTAAGCCTATTAAAATGGTTCAAGTTTTATTTTGCTTGTGAGAGGTTAATGTAGAAAGTTGAATTGTTATTCTCCTCTAGTTCAATAATATTAAAGTATTGATAAAGTAATATTTTTTGGATTTGAAATTATAGATATATGAGAATGTAGTATATTTATAATTTGAATACTCAGAAGAGGTTATTATTAATATTATTTAAAAGATAAAGAAAATTATTTTATATGATATATCAAGTTGACTTAATATTGGAAATAGGCTTTAAAATTATGTATAGTTGTCAAAAAACAAAAGCAAGAGAAAAGTTAATATAAATTATTTTTGAAAATAAAGTGCCTTCTTTTTTACTAGTTAAAATTATATTATTTAACTACTGAATTATTGCTAAATTTAACAAAATATATTAATAAAAAGATTGATGAATCATTTATGATTACTATCACTTAGTATAAAAAATATTGGCAAAAAATTGATCAAAAAATTTTAATATATTGCAGCAAAAAATTTGACATAAAATTTGATAATATTGAGACAAAAAAATTTTTTTGTATACTATAGTAAAAAATTTGACAAAAAAATTGATACTGTGGTCAAAAATTCAGCAAAAAATTATTATGTTAAAAAATTTGAAAAAAAAATTACTGTGACAATAAATTTGGCAAAAAAATTACTGCATTAAAAAATTTAACAAAAAATTGATATTAAGACAAAAAATTTGATAATATGGCAAAAAATTTGGCAAAGTTATAAATCCAGTATTAAAATTTGATAAATATTCAGAATGTTTAATAAATTTCATAAAATTTATTAAAAAATTACAAAATCAATTGACTAAATTATTTGTCACTTTTTTCTTTCTTTTGTTTCTTCTCTTTTATTTGCTTTTCTTTTTCCTTTAAAGATTTCAGTTTGACTCTTATAAAATTAGTCTCAATTGATTTTATCTTACCAAATGTTTTTTGAGATTTTTCACTTTTTTTTCTAACCTAATTACTTTCCAAATTTTGTCCATTCGTGCACTTTCTTCAGTTTATTTCTCATCTTATAAATACTTTAATGATTCCTTATATTTGATAATTTTTCATTTTTGAATTTAACTATTGATTCTTTTTCCTTTTCTGTCTCTTTTTTTGTTTACATTTCATAATTTCTTTAAACTGTATGCCCAATTCGACAAGTCTTCTAGTGATGTCATATTATAAAAATATAAATTGTCTTGATATTATTTACAAGTCAGCTAAAACATTTGAATTAATTTTAAATGTTTATCCAAATATTTCTACGAATACTTTTTTTTTTTTTTTTTTTTTGAACGCTAGCTCAGCCTTGTTTTATTTGTATTTATGCAGTATTATTACAAAGAAAATTTCTAGGATATATTACTAATCTACTATCAAATAAAACTCAATAGAGATAATCTCTCTTAGGAGAAACTCACTTTGCGGCTTGTTGCCATCCCTTTAGTGGGGGCTAACCTGCAAGGCTGGGCTAGTGCTAAATAAATTTCTAAGATATAAAAGTTGTCTATGGAATCTGTTATCTATTGTGTTATAAATTTGTTAACCAGATGCACGAACTGGTCTTTTATAAATAGTTCTCTTTATGTGAAGATTGGATCTTTTTCTTTGGGTTCATATTTGAATTTCTTTTTCTTTTGTTTTGTAATGCCATTCTGTGCTTTCCATTCTTGGAATACCTCGCATCTTTTTGTTCATATTTGATATAGATATTTGATGATTTTTGTGCGTATTAGGAATATACAGCTTTTTCTGGTCAGTTTGTCTGGGATTGTTTTTTTGATTTCGCAAGTTAATTCTTTGAAGAATACACCTCTGATACTTGCTGTTAAGTATTCCTTGTATTTTGATTGGTTTTGTTTCATATCTGGTCTGTGAACTTTGAGCTTTTGTCATTGTCTGCATGTGTTTCTATACATTCAACTATCATGTTGATGATAAATGTCTCAGTGTTTTGTCTATTGTGTAGGCACATGAAGGGGTGTGTGTTGGTTTAGATTCTTTGCAGGCCAAACACTTCTTGTTTTGATATAATGATGGAGCTCTTGTATATAGTTTGCTTTTGATTGGTAACTCTTCATTCCATATGCTGAGGCAGAATTTTCTTAACTTTTGGTCCTCCCAGGTTGTGTGGTGATTGCTCATTTTGGTTGATTGCAGATATGTTGTAGTTGTGGGCCAGTCTGTCTCTTTAATAATTCTGTCATTGAGATTGCATCTTGTCCTATTTAGTAATCTCCATTTTGCCAAGCGTATAGCATTTGTTAGCTTCTTTGTAATCATTTTTACTGGAACCTCAGTGGGGATGTTGTCCCATTGGAAGGCTATTCCAGTATATTGGTTATGCATTTCTGCTATTTCAATTTCATGTTTTCCTGGTATCATACCCTTCCAGAGGTGAATTTGTGCTAGTTTATCTGCTATTTAATTGTGTTTGATTCCTGAGTGGCCTTTCACTTTGAAGAGCGACAGTTTTATGTTTTGTATTTTGCACCATTCTGAAATCTGTAACAGTATGTTGTAGTTTTTTTGTTTTTATGATTTTTTCGATGTTTTCTCTTAGTGTTTTCAGGATTTCATTGATTGCTGCTTGGTTATCAGTGAATACATTTGCAGTACTGTGTTCAGGTAAGGTGCTGAGGGCTGTTAAAATGGCTGCTATTTCTGCTCAGGTTGAAGAGGGGTATCTAGTTATCTGTCCCTGAAAGGTGTGCGTCTCCTGATCTGGAGTAATAATAATCCAACCCAGTCCCATGTAGTTTTTGTTTCTGAATTTGATTAGGGAGCCATCTGTATAAATGTCGAAGATTGCATAGTCGTTTAGTTTCTCTTTGATTGCTTTTAAGGCTGTGAGACAGTCTATAGGGCCTTTTATTTTATTGGTTAGTTTTTTTAGACTTCTTTGCTTTCTTGTTGGAATTGTGATTTCCGTTTCAACTTCTTGTGAGTTTGTGTTGTTTTGTATTATATGTTCCAAGAGAGTGGTATTCAGGGAGTTTGGAGATACTCTATTTCTACATCGGAGTTCTCTATTTGCAATATTAGTTTTGTTGATTGATATTTTACTTTTTTGCACTGGTATGGTAATTGATCGTTGTTTTGTAGCAGTGAAGCTGCATTTGTCTATATTGTTATCTAGTGTGTTGATGTTTCAGCCCAGGCATACCTCAAGAGGGGAGCTTTCTGGTTCCTGAGTGTAATATCTATATTGTGTTGTATGTTGATCAATTTTCTATTGTTTTTTTCCAATGACTGCCTTGCCTTCCTTGGTGGTGCAGATCCAATGTGGTCTAGTAGTTGAGGTTTCAGATATTGAGACTCCTTGTTTGAATATGTTTGATGAGGTTTTCGGGAGGATGAAGATTTCTTTCCTTTCAATTAGTTCCTCTAACTTTCTGCTGATAGTGTTGAACCAGTTGAGGGTTGGGCCTGGGACTGCTTTTTTTTCCATCCTGATGATTTGATACCAGCCCAGGGGCTTGGTTTTACTTCTGTTTAGTATTTGGCCAGTGAACATGAAATTATGTTTTTTAGTGCTTGTCGATGTTTTGAGTAGAATTGTTTGCTCATGATTTTTTCTATTGGTGTATCTATTTCTTTTATGAGTATCAGGTTATCTATATTTGAGGTGAGTGAGAAGGTGAAACCATGTCTTCTCATGAGCCAGATTATGTCGTGTGTGAGGTTCTTTCCTAGATTTATTAGTGGATGTTCAAATTTGTTTAGGATGGGTTGTGTTGATCAAAAGTTGTTCTGAATGGATTGTAGTCTGGCTCTTGCTATGTTGCCTGCCTTGTTCTGCTTGTTAATTCTATTGCACCAATTAGTGGAGTGTAGAAGGAGTTGTCTATCATAGAGATGTATAATGTTGCATTCGTATTTGTTGAAGAGTATGTTGTTCGGGGCTGTTCTGACTAGACCAAGCTTGTGTTTGAATGTAGATGTAATATTACTCATTAATAAGTTGCATACTTTTTTAGAGAGCATCATGTAATTGCATAAGTATTCTGTACTAGGAATTAGTACATGGTTGATTACATATTGCATTTATTTGTCGGTCAGATTTTTCATTCTTATCAGGGATTTGGTTTTCCTGAATTTCTGTTGGATTAGAGTTTTTTGATAATCTTTTCTACCTAAACTGTCATGCCATACTCCTAGGATCCGGACTAGTGTTCCTGGGAGGCAACCTACTATTCTTAAAAATTGTAATAATCAATCTCTATAATTATATGAAATATATAATACCTTCATGAGATTTATAGTAAAAGTAATATGATATACAAGAACCAAAGCATATTATATATTGTTATGGGTCACGTGGGTGACGTTATTTATGCGTAATGGTCTAGAATCTAAAAACCCGAAAGTCTGACATAAAAGATTGAGTGTCGCAAGGTAAGAAACTATAGATAAGGCTCAGGCACTAATAAAGGAACTGTATGTAATTAAAAAATATAGAAAGTTTAGCAAAGCTTAGGGTTAGTATAGTTGATTGTAAAGTAGATAGCCATTGTTAGATAGAAAAGTATAAATAGTTTACTAATGTATACCGAAAAGGCAGAGCTGAATGTGTTAGGAAAAACAGCCCTTATTGAGAATAGAGATAAGAGTTAGTGATATACCAAAGAAACAGACGTAATAAAGAGACACTTACCTTCAGCCAAGTCAATCACCACGTCTCTGTCTTCCTAAGTGTTCTTTATAGGAGGCATTCTCTTCTTTGTGTCATTTGTGAGTATTCTTGAGAAGTCTGGATTATGCGAGGTGCTACGGATTAGTGACGGACTTGTTAGGATAGCCTACAACAATATGTAGTTGTTTGTTTTGCAATAGCAAAAGATCTGTACAAGACTTTAAAACAATATATATTAATACATAATCCAAACTCAGCTGGAGTGCTAGAAAACATTTTGGGAAAGGAAAAATACAAGGCAATAAAGGGGCTCAAACTAAAAATAGTAATAATAAAGAAGAAAAAGTCCACACTGAAACAATACAGATCAAACTGCACTCAAGATGACTGGATCAAATTAAATTAAATATAATATTAGGATAAGCTTATATACATCATCTGAAAAGACTCAAAAACAGAAAGTGACTCTAAGAAAAGAATAGTTTTGGAAAGAAGAAAAAAAAGAAGAAAATACAATACTCAAGGTAATAAACATATCGCTGGAACAATAGAGACTTTCAAACACTTTGCAACTAATAATAATAGGGAGCCAATCAATCATTATAATAGAAGAAAAAGTTTATACAATAGATCTAAAAGTCTCTATCCTAAAAGTAAAAGTAATCAAAATCCTTTTCACCAGATCCTAAATAATCTCAAATGATTAAATAATAGAATAAATCTAATCGAGAAGAAAACAAGTAACCAAAATAGGATAAGAGGGAGGTGATAGAACAATTATTCCTAAGATTAATACCAGTCTAATTAAAGTATATCAGAAGAGAGTCTGATCCACAAGAAGAAACAAGCTAATCCTGAAAAAAAGATGCAATCCCAAAGAAAACAGTAAATATCAATATAACCCTTCTTGATATAATATATGATATATTATGAGATGATTTTATTAGCACAATAAAAAAGAACACTAGTGATATAATTGAAAAGAAGTATACACTATATAACAAGTATACTATAAATAACTCAATATTATCTGATACTATCTCAATTGAAACACATAACATTAAAGGAATTAATATCAGTCTAGATCAATAAAAGCTATATAAACTTATACAAAAATTTGGCATAGATATTCTAGGAATCTGTGAAACCAAGCAAACAAGTAAAGCAGTGAAATTCACCTTTATCTCATAACAAATACACAATTTTTTTTATAGTAGTAATAATACAAAACCCAGAGGATCTGAAGTGGAACTTCTCATTAACAGAAACATTAAAAAAAAGTTGAAATCTATTGAAAAAATAGAAGGCTATATACTGTAATAGGAGTCAAATTTCTATCAACAAGATGCAAGCTTTATATCTATTAAGTATATCTGTTATCAGAGAAAACTATTAGTAGATGGCTACAATAGCTTCTTCAAAACAAAATCATAGACAAGTAGAGAAATTACTTCAAGATTATAATTATAAAAGATTTCAATACAGTTATCAATCCAATAGCAGATTGGCTACCCACTAATAAAAGGATATTAATATATAAAAAAAGTTGAAACAGATACTTTTAACTTTATAGAAAACTGGAACTATATAGATGTCCAGAACTTTAAAAAAAAGAAAACACTATCTTAACATGAATGAATAATATATTATATAGTAGAATTGACTATATCTGGTCACCACCAGAAATCAGTTTAAACAATATATATGAATTCAAAATATTCTTATAAAAACATTATCAAATAGTGACCATATTTTATTGCTGACAAGAATAATAACAAACAATCTTCTCAAGAATCAAGTGCAAGAACAATGTAGAACAAAAGGGAAAAAAATACCTAATCCAGTGAATTCCATAGCAAAATAATGAAAGAAATTTAAATTCTGGATAGAAAATAAAATTTTGCAACTGATTCACAACCTCCCTGGTCAAGAATAAAGAATGGTTCTCAAGAACTTGAAAAGACCTGATATGATTTCAAGTCAACAATTATCAAGAGTACTTACAAATATCTTAAAAAGAAAAGAATCAATTCTACTTCTAATATAAAGAAAGAAATGAAGCCTGGATTAGCAATCCTAAAGGAAAACTTTAAAGCCTACAAGAAAGCTAACAAAATTCACTTTTTTTTGAAAAAAATATAAGTTAACTGGGATACAAGAATCCTAATGAATATAGAAAAGACTATTCAGAAACTAAAAAGACTTGATAAATCCATCAAAGAAGAAATAGCTTCTCTCTGATCATGAGAAGAAAATCCAGAGTTGTTATCAAAGATCATTGAAATGGAGTATAAACTTAGAATGATATGCAAGAAGAAAGAAAGTTTCCACATTAGAAACCAAATTAAAAAAACCTTAGAAAACAGATATGAAGATCTTAAATTTAATTAAAAATAAATACTAAACTCAATCTTGAATTGCAAAAAACTAAGAATTACACTAGATTAAGTGTTAACCAAGAATCAAGAGGAGATAGAATACATAGCTACTGATTTATAAACTATTAAAAGCAAGGTTGAGGACTATCATAAAAGACTTTTAATAAAGGAATATCAATATTGAAAGCTTATATCATTCTTGAAAAAAGAATATCAACCTAAAGAGTGGATCGATCCAACACAATATTTATTATTAATAGAGAAAATCAAAATAGAGGAGCTCAAAGTTATTTGCAACATTTCTCAAACAATAAAACAGCTGGTTCCTTATATATCAGTTATGAAATGCTTGAGCTTTTAGGTATTAAAGAAAAAAAGATCTTATATTTGCTATTTAACAAAGTTTTAAAGATTGAACAGATATATGAGAAATGGAAAAATAGTAATATTTATCTCATTCCTAAATCCAAGTCTTGAAGATGTCAACTGAGCAACATTAGATCCATTGTTTTTCTAGAAACAGCTCAAAAATGTTTCATCAAAATTTAATCAATTGTCTATCAAGAAAATATAAACAATACAAAATCCTTAAAGATCCAAACTTTGCTGGTTTACTAGGAAAAAGTATAGCAAAACCCATTCCCCTATTAAATAGTATATGTGAAAAGCTAGAGAAAAGAAAAAGAACTATGGATCCTTTTCAAGATACTACTAAGGCATACAATATAATATTCCTCTTCATACTTGAAAAAGCCATAGATCAGATTTAAATCCATACAACTATCAATAAGATTATAATAGATCTTTTCAAAGATAGAAGTTATAATATTAATTTTTCCAATGGACTTTTTAGTTCAATAGTTGCAAGAGATAGTATAGATCAAGAAGAAACAATCTCTTCACTATTATGGAGAATTTTTTATGACCTGTTATTATGTAAAATCCAAAATAATACTTATCTGAATTATACTATGAAATAAGAATAGGCACACAATTTTCACAAGTCTGAGGAGAAGGTTAAGCTCTCCTTAATGCAAACAGTGATAACTTACATAGATAACATAATATGGATTGCCAAATTGAAGAAAGACTTGAAAAGAATTTTGGAAGAAGTAAAAAAGTTCTATATAGCAAATGACTCACAAATTAATGTGACAAAGTTAGTTCTCCTTACTATTAATTGAACATCTCAGGATCTTGAAATGGTTCAAGTTGAAACAGAGGATATTGTAGTTAACGAAATTGATAAGAAAGATTAGGTCAGATTTTTTGATATCTGATTGAGTCAAAATCAAAAAAGCCAAGATATAATCAGTCTAATAAAATCAAAAATCAGAGTAGTAGTTTAGGCAATATCTTAGAAGAAGTTGACAGAAAAACATGCTTATTATGTTATTAATATAGTTCTAATCCCATGAATAGAATATAGACTGCAATATATACACCTTAATGAGAAGATATGTGACAAACTCACAGATATATTCAAAAAGATTTTCAAACACAAAGCATTAATATGTAGAACAATACTGAATAGTTGCATCTATTATAAAAAAATATATGGTCTCAAAAGTATCTTAAAAATACAATTAAAAAGCAATATATTAGTACTATTCTGCCAGCTCAACAATAGTGAGATTTCTAGTTTGACCACTATATCTAATTGAAACAGAGCCAGATTAAAAGCTGAAAATTTGAAAATATCTTAAATAATTTTATAGATTCATACAAGATGATTAAAGAAAACCTGGCAGCTATAACATTGATCCTGACCAAAGATCTACAAATCACCTTTCAAAGTTAAAAATGAAAGAAAATCTTTAATTATCAAGGAGATATCTTATTTATCAAGTTAATACTGAAAAATAATAAAAATATAAGAAAGTCATTTCATTACTTTGTAAGTATAAGATCATATTTTTAGATCAAATTATCAATACAACTATAATAATACTCAAAAAATAGAAAGCAATCCAGATTCTCTTCAGCAAATACAAAGGTTCAATCTCCTTTTGATACAAAAAGGTCTGTAAAAAGGTGATAGAAAATTAAGATCTCTTAAGGAAATCATTATATAAATTAGATCGGACAGCTACAATATCTAAACTGAAGCTTTTTTTGTATATTCCGATAGAAGGAAAACATACTGGGTAGTCTGTTCTAGCTCTCCAACTAATATATTGAAAAAGACATTATTTTTAAATAACAAAATCTAGTTTGCTTCATATTAGTTAATATATAACTCTACTAGAAATCATACTCTACTTCAACTAGATAAATCATTTCAAATAATAGAAGTAGACATATCACAAGTTCATCTTCTTCCATAACTAAACAAACATGTAAATTTGAGAAAAGGAAAACAAGTTTTTTTATCAGGCAACTCTATTAATTGGCTAATAGCTACAAGACAATAAGCAATAACTCCACTATGTCTAAATCTGAAGTGTAAATTCGAGTAGAAAACTAGGAAGCTATACTAATAAGACAAGTCATCTGATAGAAGAACATATAGATAAATTTATAGATATCCTAAAATATAATAAGTGTAAAATCAATTAGTTTAATTTTTATATAGATAGCTCTTATAAAAAAGGAATAAAAGATAGTGGGCCTGAAATGAGTTTGGCTTGAGTTCTAGTAGAAGACAACAATGTTATAAAGTAATTCTCAACAGGAATATCAATATAACTATCAGCAAGCAGTATAAAAATACTAACAATCCTAATTGCAATATATACTGCTCCCAAAATATAATAGTCCAAATCTTCTTTAATTGTAATATTGTAGTTAACACACAGAAGTCTATCAGTTCAAAAGTGGAGATATTAACAAGGAGATAGACAAAGATTATTAATTGGTCATTATAGAGTAAAATCAAAGACCTAGTTAAAAAGAAAAATCGCATCTTGAAAATTATAAAGATTAAAGTCCATGAGATCAATAAGTTCAATAATCAAGTAGATTTACTTGCCAAACAAGCTAGACATAAAAATTCAATAATCTGATATCAACTATCAGAGTTAGTGATAGTTCTTACAATAGCCATATAGAGTGAATATATTATAGAAATCAGTATTAGAGAATTTATCAAAATATTCAATAAGAAAAAAATTGAAAAAGATTGAATAACACAGAAAAGGATTCAAGAACTGTGGATCAAAATAACAAAATCATAGACTGGCTAATCTTCTAAAATCAGTTCAACTTATCTAATACCTTTGATATTTCTTTCAAAGATAATGAGAACAAAAGTTTTTTGACTAATCTAATCCATAATGAACTTCCAATCTACAGATACTGAAAAAAAGAAAACTAGATATTTATACTATAATTATATATCCAATATGCGAACTTCAAAAAGAAATATTAGAACACTTGTTCAAATGTCTGGTTATCAAAGAAATTAGAAAAGATATATGGAAAAAAGAAAAGAAAAGATCAACTACTATATCCATAAAAAAATAAAAAACAAAGAAGAAGTTCATTCTGTAACTAATAACTAGATTAGTAAATAGTTAAATGAAATTCAGCAATCTGATAGAAACCTTTTTAATACTATTTGTGGATATGAAAAAGAACAAAACTATTTCCTTAAAGAATTATCTCAAAGCACAACTCAAAATTTTTCGAATAATCATATAAAGCATAAATGATAAGCTTTGTTATAAGATAAAAAAAAATTTCAAGAAGAATATATGGAACAGCCACTACAAAAAGGTAATAGAATGAAAAAAAAACAAAATATTACTAAAGAGAACAAAAGAATCAAAAGACCTGGGCATAGATCTATCATATAGATTATAAAAGTATAATAAGAAGAATCTATATTCACAAGAAATCCAGAACAAGAAGTTTTTGAAAGAAATGAGGAAATGAAGTATGTAGAAATTATCAAGAATTATATTTGTTATGAAAGGAAATGATTTGATTTTTAACTATAGTTAGAATTTAGAATGATCTACAGTAATAACATGTAGGCAATGATTTTATTGACTAAAGAATTTATCCAAGTTAGTAAAAGAGCAAATATTATCTTCTAAGTTGTATTTAGAGAAATAGTTTTTTGATGAAGGGTAAGTTAGTATGTAAAAGTCAAAATATTTTACAAATATCTTTTATATATACAACAAAAACAAACTATACTGACCTGATTATGGATTGAAAAAATAAAAAATAAAATAAATATAAGTAGAACTTGTATGTAAGGAAAATAGTTGACCTGTGGATCTATAACACAGTGGTAGTACTCTCAGGTCACAATCACAAGATCCAGAGTTCAATACCACCTGAGAACCAAGTGAAAAATATCACATACAATGAAATGATTCCATTGAATAATAGATTAATACTTGTCATTGGATGCAATCCTGGCTATCTTACTGATACCCAAAATAGAAGGATCTACTGTAACACATCATCACCTACAGCTGATCTTTATCAGATCAGGCCAGTCTATGGATGTTGTGGATGATCAGTATCTTATTATTACCATGATAAGATGAAGTAGAATGGGGGTGATCTCGTGGTCAACCAAGACAGAAACTGGATTGATGAAGACACTCCATTGATCTTACTGACTGATAAAGAAGTTGTCAAGTTAAGAAGGCTAAAGTCCTGAAAAGAGTAAACATTGTATTGGTGGAATGCATAAAAGCATGGTCAAACTTGCCTATAATGAATTATCGGGAGACCTGGATGGGAGGAGGAATCTGTGAACCATGTCAAAGTCCCAAAACTGGGAACAGATTAGAGTATATACAACAGTCTAATAACTAGATTACTCTATAAAATTGTTCTAGAAAAAATTAAGAGAGTGTCATGTAGTTTTCCTTAATAGGGCTAATTAGTATATATAGTATGTAATACATTTATCATGTATAAATCATCATATATACAATATTATTTCATAGTAAATAAAAACCACAGATAAAGTCTAACCAGACATCCAGCAAAAAAACATCACAGAGCAGACAAGCTTGTCCAGAAAAGCTTGGATAACAACACATCTAACATAACAGGTACCCTTACACATTACATCCCCACAAGGAACTCATAATATTCAAACTCCACAACACCAAAATTCTCAATAACATTAGACAAAACATCATAACAATACAATAGGCATGATATAAACCAATCTAAATAAACATAAAGACCAGACAGATAAACAAAAAGAGGAAATAGACTGGAAGAACTCATTAATGAATCTCCATCCCTTCAATATAAGCTTACCTTCTTGTAAAACATGGGATCACAGAATCAGAACTTTTTCTATAAAATTATGAAACAAGAAATTATCAACCATATCCATACTCAAAAAATGACACCCCTGTACATTTGCTACTGATATCTGTTTTGTGTACACAGACATAAAAGACAATGAACACCCCTTCCTATATAAGCAACATGACCTGAACATCAAAACTAATAGCCAACATTATCAGTAGAGAAATAATAACAAGAAAAGATAACTTCACCAATACCAATATAAAATCTGATGCTTCAACTAGCCTCAACAACCATAATACTTGGAACATCCTAATCAGAGAAAGAATCAGTAAGAGTATAACCAAACTCATAATACAACACCTGGATTCAACAGAATAGTAGAAACTATTAGAGGCATAATCAATAATATCAAATTCCTCACCTTCAATATATGGGAAGACAGATGCAAAAGGCTTTATAAATGGACAAAAGACAATGAAATTTCATATAAAAAGAATACATACCATAAACAAAACAATAGTTAAAAACTGCAATATGCCTTATATACACAAATGACTTACAACTTGTTAACTGATATCATCTCTGGTACCAAAACCATCTATAATATCTTTTTGCACACTAATAGAGCCTAGGCATGTTAGTTTCATAAATATGGGCAACAAGTCACAGAGGATCTAAAAAGACAAACTGGTTTTTTTAAGGAAATTTTTAGATAGGTAATATAGGAAAATGTTTACAAAATAGTTTAGTAATCAAAGTATCATGTAAATTAAAAATCTTAATAAAGTGGACCTGTTTTATGCAAAAAAAAAAAAAAAGGAAAATAGTTAGACCTATGCTTTTTTTTTTGAAGGCTAGCTTATTCTTGTACCAGTTCTGAAACTTTATTAAAATCAAGATGAGTCTTAAGGACAACCAGAATAAGTAATTACCTATACTGTCTAAGAATTTACAAATCAACAAATAGTATACTATAAGGAGCATTTATTTGTATATCATTCAATCAGGATAGAATAAATATATAACTGTCTAGTATAGAACTGTTCTAATTTTAATTAAGCTAAAAATAAAAGAGTCTTATTACATTCAATCTAATGAAATAATCCCTTCATATTACCTTTTATACTCGGAAATGATACTTCCTAGGACTGTGATCCATAGATAACTTGTTGCTGTTCCCTTATTATAAGGGAGCTAACGTATTGTCAATCTATCCAATAATCTTCAAATCAGATAGATAGACGAAACAACTATAGCAGTAATCCACTTTAAGTTGAGAGAGAATACCTCAGTCATGAGACACTAAAGTTGATAATTTAAGGATAGTAGAGATTATACAAACACGTTTAAAGAGACTTTGGGTAATTTGGTTTAATTATAAGGTTTATTAGAGATATATAATATCAAGGATAAGAGAATTCAGTAGGTAAAACCTTGGGTCAACTGCTTTGGACAGCTGGCCTTTATATACATAATTTAATATTAATTATTTGGTAACCAAAGTGACCAAAGTAACCAAATCTGCCAGATTTATCAAATTAGGCCAATATATCAGATCCGCTCACTTGGCTAACCTGTTAGCTAAATATAGATAAAATATGAAAATTAAATAATAAAATTAAATAATGCACGTTAAGTCAATCAATACTTTGCCCTAATAATTGGATCTACCCTATGAATCAATGAGACATACCTTGCATCACATGTTTTATATGATCTAAAAATAGAACTAAAGTAATATGATAGACAAAAACTATAGATAATAATCAAAGGAAAATATAATTAATAATTAAGGCTAACATTTCCCTCTACTTAAGTGGTGAGTTCCATAAATCAAGAATCCACAAGGAGTTGATATACATTGAACTTCAACTTGATAATCATAGTCAAAGTTATATGCCTTGTTCTCCAAATTTGCTCAATTCCAGATTTTTCAAAGAAACCATAAGTGCAGTGGTATCCAGTAAGATAATATTTAGTCAGGTGTTTGTTCAAATAGGATTTTTGTAATCAATTGACTATTTCTTCCAATAATTCCTTTAGATAATATACATAGACCAAGGAAAGAATCCTGTTTTTTATGCAGATAGCATATTGTATACACCTGTATGTTTGCAAGACCTAATTTTCAATGGGCTGAAGTAAATCATATGGTATTGGGATTACTTGCACAAATTTAGGAATTGTGGCCAAAAGATCCTCCAAAATTAGGTCCTGAATAGTAGTTATAATAATTTTTGCATGAGTATGGTAATCCTTTTTGTTGCAAACTGGTAAGTAATAAAGCTTTTTATATAATTGTTAGGTGGTACAATCATTCATATTTTCCTATTTAATATGAGAATTTTCCTTGGTTTGTTGGGTATTTCTCATATTCCTTTTATCATCATGCCAAGAGAAACTAGAATTGCCAAAGCACAAAGACTCACTCACTCAGGAAGGATAGATTCTTTGTAGGCAACTGTTGTTACTTTCCAAGAAAGGATCAAATATTTGAAGAGACAAATATATCATGGTGAGTGGTTCCAGGCTAACCTTCAAGAAGAAATCCATTAGTTGAAGGGGAGGTAGAGGTTAGTCTTCAGAAGTTCCACTTCAACTAGGTTAGATAGTTGAAGTTGGAAAACCAAAACTTGTGACAAAGGGTGGCCAGGCTTGGTGTTCTGTTGGTCCAGTTGGGTGTTCCTATTCCTGCTCCTTTGGATAGAATCTTTTCTTCACTTGAGCTTTGATGTTTTTGTTTTTCTTTTTCATGTTTTCACTTGTCCACTTATAAGTACTTCACTTTGGGATTATACAGTAATCGCTGAGAGCCCTGGGGCCAGCTGTAATAGTGGTAGAAGCTCAGGGGCTGTTACTATTACACTGTATATTTCTTCTTTCAGTTTTCAATATATACAATAGGTTTACATTTTTCATAATCAAGATATAATTTTAGCAAGGTCAAGTTGAGAAGGGCAGCCAGAACTTTTCCATCTATTATTCTAAGTTTAAAGGCTTCATTTCCCAAGTCATCATATACAAAGTAAGGTCCTTTCAATTTTGATTTGAGTTTTTCAGTAAAGAATTTGTCCCTGGCAGTATCATAGACTAAGACCTTGTTCCCAATTTTAAAATTCCTTGGCTTTTTCAACTTTAGGTTAAATCTCTCCTTTTGTTTTCTTTGGGCTTTCAGAATATTTCCTTGAGTAGTTCCTTGAGCAGTGGGTATGATTTTGGTCAGTTGGTAAAATCAAGTCAAGATATTTCCTTCCATTACTTCATCCATTTACATGTAAGGCATTTGAGAATTGCAGTCATAAACCAGATAGAAGGGGGTAAATTTAGTGGAAGCTTGTTTTGATGTGATAGGCAAATAGTGTTGGAGCAATAAATTTGTCCCAATCTTTCTTTCCCTCAGTTATTTTTGCTAAAGATTCACATAAAGTTCTATTGAAGCACTCCACTAGTTTATTTGTTTATGGGTGGTATGGAGTAGAATAAAGATGTCGTATTTGAAATTTTCTAAATAAAGCTTCAACTATTTCATTCCTAAAATGTGTTCCATGATCAGAAAGCATGTGTTTTGGACATCCATGTCTGCAAATAATAACTTGATAAATAAAATCTGCAACTCGCTGTCCTGTGGCATGGAAGATTGCTTCAGCTTCAGGTCATTTTGTAAAGTAGTCAGTTGCAACGATGATATATTTGTTTCCTTTGCTTGTGATTGGAAGGGGTCCCACAATATCAATGCCTATTTTGGAGAAGGGGTCACCAACTGTGATGGGGTGTAAGGATCCAGGGGTCCTGAATTTGTTTCGTCATTGACATTGGTTACAGGTATTGATATAATGCTTCACATCCTCAAACATTTGGGACCAGTAGTATTGATCACGTAGATTTTCAAAGACTTTATTTACACCAAAATGTGCTCCAGTGGGATGGTTGTATAGTAAGTATAAGATTGGTTTCACTTTATATTTTTGAATTACACGGAGTAATTAATTCCTTGTTTTCCTGCCGCGATCCTTTTTGTAAAGTTGGTTGTTTTTCACTTGGTAATATTGTGCCTTGGAGATAAGTTGCTTTTGTTGTTTGTTGTCAAAAGTGTCAGGTAATTTTTGTGTTGAAGATAGTTTTTGAGATGATTATAATATTGAAATTCCATTTTAATAAGGTAAGTTGTGTTGTTGTCCAGGATACTGACTACCTGGGCTGGATATTATTTATTGTCAGATTTCACTTGTGATTGCTGAATTTGAATTAGTTTTGGATGGGTGTGACCTTTGAATTGTGGAAGATTGGTTCATCTACATCATACATTCTAGACATGGCATCAGCATTGTTGTGTTTCCTTCCAGCTCTGTGTTTGAAAGTGAAGTTATAGGATTCCAAGTGGAGTATCCACCTTGCACGTCGTCCTTTAAGTTCAGTTGTTTTCAACCATTGAAGAGCAGAGTGGTCAGTAATCAAGAAGAAGTGTTGAGTCCCTAGATATTGGTGGAAGTGTTCAACAGCCCAAATGACTGCAAGACATTCCAATTCAGTGGCAGAATAGTTTCACTCAGTTTTGTTGAGACTGCGACTAGCATAAGTAATTGCATACTCCTTTTTCCATTCTTTTGTGCCAGAATGGCACCAATACCAGTTCCAGAGGCATCAGTATGAAGATAAAAGACCTTGGAAAAATCAGGATATCTCAAGACAGGAGATAATGTTAAGAGTCACTTTAGAGTTTCAAAGGCTTGCTGATGATCATCCATCCATTCAAAGAATATATCCTTTTCCAAGAGAGAATTCAAAGGGCAGACTATAGAAGAGAAGTTTTTGATGAACTTCCTATAATAAGAGGCAAGTTTAAGAAATCTTCTCAATTGCCTAATAGTGGTGGGCCTTGAAAATTCCTTAACTTTCACAATTTTGTCATTATCAGGTTAGATTCCCTCGCAGTTAATCACATGATCAAGTATTTCACTTGCGATAAAAAGAAATGACATTTTTCAGAGTTCAACATCAGAGAGGCTTCCCTGAGAGTATCCAAGATGATAGGAACATGTTGACAGTGGAGTTAAAAAGTGGTGGAGAAGATGGTAATGTCATCAAGATAAACTTCAACAAATTTGTCACGGTAGGGAGTCAATACTTTATCCATTAGTCGCTGGAAAGTTGCAGGAGCTTTGCAAAGATCAAAGGGCATGACATTGAATTCATAGAGACCATATTTTGTTGTGAATGCTGTTTTGTGTTTGTCCCTATCACTCATTGCCACTTGCCAATATCCACTTGCTAGATCAAGACAGGTGAACCATTGAGCACCATTAAAGGTTTCCAAAAGATCATCAACAATTGGCATGGGGTAGACATCCTTTTCAGTGACTGCATTGAGTTTCCTATGGTCAACACAGAAGTGCTGCTTATTATTTTTCTTGGGCACTATAACAACAGGAGAAGACCAGAAGCTGGTAGTAGGATTGATGATTCCTCATTGCAGCATTTTCTCAATTTCTTTTTTGATAAATTCCTGCTGGTCAGATAAGGCTTTATATGGTCGCTATTTGATTGGAGTAGCATTCCCAGTATTAATGCTATGAGTAACTACTGTAGTTCTTCCTAGATTACTTGTTTGACCTTTCTTGGAGATGTGATCAACAAAGACATCCTTATAATCAGATAGAATTTGTTGAACCTAAGCTTGTTGTTCCTTGGTCAAGATTCCAGTAGATAGTTTAGGAGAGGATTCCTCATGTTCAAAACAGTTAGAGAGAAAGATGGCAGGGTTTTTATCCTCAGATTCAAGAACAAGATAGACGTATAGGCCTCCTGTTCCTCAAAATCACTTTCAGATTCATATTCAATTTTATCCAAAAGTTCATCCTCATCATCCACATCATCCTCATAGTGATTGTTACCTTGTGAAAGGTGTGGGGGAGTATCAGCATGATAGGTGGTTCCTATGGCAATTGTTTTACTCCTATAGGTAATTTGGAGAGTATGGTCCTCAAAATTCCAATTTGCCTTCATGTGATCCAGCCAATCAGTTCCTAGAAGAAGGGTTTTCTCACGTGACTCAATTACTTGCAAGGTCACCAGTACAATCAGATCCTGGATAAATATTTTCAAAGCAGTTATTTGTTCAAGGGCCTTGACTCATGTACCATTGGCAGTAATTACAATGGTTTTGAACTTGGTATCAATTTCCAATCTAAGTTTCCTTATAAGTTTGTCAGTGATGATGCTGACAGCAGCACCAGAGTCAAGAATAGTCATCACAGGATTTCCTTTGATGCAGACATAGCACCTGGCAGCTGAAGTTTTCCTTGGGTCATCAGAGGTAAGATAATTGGTTCCACAGATACCTTAGATTGCTTAAGAATTTTCACCAAATTTTTGTGCTAATTTGGATATTGCAACATTTTTCCCAGAGTAACCTTAGCAGGAAGATTTAAAATATCCTCAGAGATGTCATAGTTGGGCAGTTGATCCAAAATAAATGGTTGGGCTTTGGTTTTGGACCTTTTGGGTTTGGTAGTAGAAGAGATTTCAATTATTTCAGATTCAAAGTCATGAATTTCCCTTGATGGGATCCTAGAGACTTTCCTGATGCATAGGTTTAATTCTTTATTTGATTCAGATTGTTTTTGCTTTTGCTTGGCCTCCCTCCTATTAGTGATATAGGATTGATTGCGCTGACCAATGTAGACTTCCTTCTCATATTCAGATTCATTAACTTCCTCCTTAGATTCCTCAACGATAAGATGGTTTAAAGATTTCCTTAACCTGGAGGGGTTTGTTTGAACCTTTTCAGACATATATTCCCTGGTCAAATGTCCTGATTCATTGCATCTGAAATATACAAGTTGGGTAGAATTAGATTTATTTATGGGGTTGAAGGTAGGTTGCCTTGGACGATGGCCTTGTTTTTCCACTTGAGCAGATAGAAGTTCCAATTTTTCAGCCAAGTTCAATTGAAGTTTTTCAAACTTTTTGGTAAGGGTATCCATAGGGTCTTCAGGTCTCAAAGAAATCATTTTGAAATTCCTTGAGGATGGGCAAGATTGCATGATTCCTCATCATTATTTATGTCCTGACCATTTTGATAAGCCATTGCCAGTTGGTGTGCAGTAGTCATATTATTAGAATTGTTCATGAAAACAATTGTAGCCAAGTGTGGTAACAATCCTCTAATATAATAGCAGAGTTGTTGGCTAGGACTTATATCACCTTCAATATTGACTCTTTTGAAAAGTTTGGTTGGTTGTAGTAGAATAGTAGTTGTCTGCCAGTATGTTTCTTTTACTATTCTTTCATTATAATTGCATCTTGTTTGATTGAGGAGTCTCTATTTGGTAAGTAGTCACAGATTCAGTTGGTCCTTGCCTATGTTTTTCAAGATCACGTGTCCATTTATTGATCCATTGTTGGGTACAGAACTGCTGTTTGAATTCCTTAGAGATGGCCTTCCATTTCATGGCATCAATATCAGTATTATTGTCCTTAAAGTATGTTATCCACCATTCCTCAGCTTCATCCTGGAAGTGGGCATTGAGCATACAGATGAGTTTTTTGCCTTCCCATTGATTAACCATCATGGCCTTTTCAAAAAAAGTCAACCAAGTGATAGGATCCTGGGTTTCATTACCAGAAAAAGGTTCTACTCGCAGTATATTGGAGTGTGAGGGCAAAGAATGTTGTTCAAAATATTCATAGATGTCCTTGAATGTTGCCATCGTTGTATAGGTATGTGTATTATTAAGAGGGGTAGATATAGTAGATAGAATAGAAGAAGAAGAAGAAGTAGAAATAGAAGAGTTAAAA
>CAJVPT010000166.1:0-38311 GCA_910592055.1 Acaulospora colombiana
GATATATTAAATAGCTTCAAATTATAATATAATACAAGTGTAATATGATGAATAATATATAGTATAATATAGTATATAACTTCAAATTATAATATAATATAATGAATAATAGTATAATATTGTATACAACCCTGAATTGTATTAAAACAATATTAATAATTTTATTTAAATATCCCTTTAATTTAATATTTTTTCTGATATCTAAAATGTCTGAACAAAAAAAAATCAACTGAATATACTTTTTATAGAGAACAGCTACTCTCACCTTTGCAACCTTTATAACCTTTCCTGCTATTACAAACTTTCTTCACATCAACTGCATCAGAAGTGGCAATAGTTCGTTTAGTAATACCTGATATCAAATTTTCAATCCCTATTATGGCTACTGAATTGCTTAGAAGAAGGTCATCTATTGTATTGCCTAAAATATTGATATCTAAAGTTGTGAAAATATCAACACTAGAAGTTAAATTGTTACTCAAAACTCAGACCAGAAAGGATATTGAAAAAGGTTAGAATTAAATTATTGTCAAATTATTAAAATTTACCTTTATTAACCAACCAATTTATTTAGAAAACAAAGAATTGCACATGCGGGTCGAAACAATAGAAAGAGAAAATATTAAATTTGTAAAACAATTAGACCTAATGAAATATATTAACAACAAGTTTTCCAAAGAATTAGAACAGCAAAAAAATAAAATAGAAAATTTAAAAAAAGAAATTGATCAGCTCAAATCTGTGGAACCCGAACTTGATCCTATAGTTGTTGTAGAATCTAGAGCAGCCGATATATCAGAATCCAAAAGTTTACTGAGTTTAGAAAAGTGCCAAAGAATTCAACCTAAGAGGAGTAATAAAGAGGTAAAACCAGTTATCGAAGATAAGCTGAAACCAGAAGAAGTGAGAGCAGAAATGAAGGCTTTAATGAAAACTATTCCTGATGAATATAAACTGAGGGTAGACGAAGTTATTTTGAGTGATGTGAATAAAAAAATATTACAAAAGTTGATACCCGAATCAATAAAATCCATGCCTCACATTTTAATCCCGCATGAAAGCAAATAAATGAATGGTTAGGTGCTTTACATCGCCATTAAAGAGGAAGATATCGGAATACAGAAACTGGAAAACTGGAAGCAGACAATTGTCGCTTACATGCAAATAGCCGGTTAAATGAAGTAAGATTGATAATATTCTGCATTTATACTACCTTCAAGTATTAATTTTAAAGAATAATTAAAAAAAGAGCATGAAGAATTAAAAGCGCACAGTTACTTATTAAATGAAGGTCAAAAAAAGTTGTCAAATAATAGATCTGAAAGTCCCTATCTCGAAAATGAAAGTGATCAAGATTCCCTTCACCAGATTTTAAACAATTTTAAACAACTAAATAATAGAATAAATATAATTGAAGAAAAAACAGGCAGTCAGAACAGGATAAGAGGAAGGTGATAGAATAATCATTCCTGAAATTAGTACCAGTTCAATCAACATATATCAGGAGTAAGTTTGATTCACAAAAAGAGTCAAGCTCATCCTGAAAAAAAAGTACAATCCTAAAAGAAACTATAGACATCAACGTCACCCCTCCCAATACAATACATAACATATCACTAGATGACTTTATCAGTGCAATTAAAAAAAATACTAGTAATAGAAGTGAAAAGGAGTATATAGTATACAATAAGTATACTATAGATAACTCTATATTAATGGATACTAGTTTTATTGGAACTCATAATATTAGAGGAATTAATATCAGCCTGGATTAACAAAGGATGTACAAACTTATACAAGAACTCAACATAGATATTCTAGGTATCTGTGAAACTAAGCTAACAAATGAAGCAGCAGAATTTGCTTTCACTTCACAATAAATACATAAGTTTTTTTATAGTAGCAATAATGAGAAACCCAGAGGATCTGGATTGGGACTCCTCATTAATAGAAATATAAAAAAAAAGTTGGAATCCATTGAAAAAATAAAAGGCTATCACTAGTCAAAATTGTGTCATTTGGCTATCAAATTATTGCCAAATTTGGAAAAAATTAATAATAAAAAAATTGATGAATTATTTACGATTGCTGCCACTTGGCACTAAAAATATCAGTAAAAAATCAACAAAAAATATCAACATACTGTGAAAAAAATTCGACACAAAATCTGGCAATAAAAAAATTTTACATATTGCGTCAAAAAAATTTTTGCATACTGTGGCAAAAAATTTGGCAAAAAAATTGATACTGTGGCAAAAAATTTGGCACAAAAAATGATACTGTGGTAAAAAATTCACAAAAAAATTGATACTGCAGCAAAAAAATTTGACTACTGTGGCAAAAAATTCGCAAAAAATTGATACTGTGGCAAAAAATTCGGCAAAAAAAAAATTATTGTGGCAAAAAATTCGGTAAAAAAATTCAAATTTCATGAAATTTATTGAAAAATTACAAAATCAATTGACTAAATTATTCGTCATTTTCCTCTTCCTCCTCTTCCTCCTTTTCTACTTGCTTTTCTTTTCCCTTTAAAGATTTCAGCTTGACTCTTTTAAAACTAGCCTCAATTGGTTTTATCTTGCCAAATGTTTTCTGAGATTTTTCACTTTTTTCTTCTAATCTAACTGTCCCCGAATTTCATCTATTTGTGCACTTTCCCTAGTTTGTTCCTTATTCTCAGAATACATTAATGATTCCTTATATTCGGTAATTTTTCGTCTTTTGGATTTATCTGCCGATTTTTTTCCTTTTTTGTCTCTTTTTCCTATTCATGTTCTGAAGTTTTTTTCAAACTGTATACCCAATTCGGCAAGCCTTCTGGTGACGTCATGTCATAGAAATATGAATCGTCATAATATCATTTATGAGTTGGCTGGAATGCTTGAATTGATTTCAAATGTTCATCCAAATATATCAACAAATCCTTTAACTATAAGTAATTATGATTAATATTATAATTATTTGATATATAATATTTTATCGAAAAATACCTTTTCAGAATGCCAACTATAATCATAGACATTTATTCTTCTTTTAGTGGATTTTTCTGGATCAATGTCACTTTCTTCAGGTAAATGTACCTTTATTTCTTTAACTATATCAGTTAATTCATTCCAATATTTAACAACTTTCTTTGATCTTCATTTAATAAGCAACTGTGTGCTTTTAATTTTTCATACCCTTTTCTTAATTCTTCATTAAAAATTAATACTTGAAGGTAGTATAAATGTAGAATATTATTAATCTTACTTCATTTAACCGGCTATTTGCATGTAAGCGATGATTGTCTGCTTCCAGTTTTTCAGTTTCTGTCTTCTGATATCTTCCTCTCTGATGGCGATGTAAAGTGCCTAACCATTCGTTTATTTGCTTTTATGAGGGATTAAAATGTGGGGCCATGGATTTTATTAATTCAGGTATCAACTTTTGTAATATTTTTTTATTCACATTACTCGAAAAAACTTCATATACTCTCAGTTTATATTCTTCAAGAATGGTTTTCATTAAGGCCTTTATTTCTGCTCTCGCTTCTTCTGGTTTCGACTTATCTTCAGTAATCAGTTTTATCAGTTTTACCTCTTTACTACTCCTCCTAGGTTGAATTCTTCGGTGTTTTCCTAAACTCGACAAACTTTCGGATTCTGATATACCGGTTGCTCTAGATTCTACAACAACTATAGGATCAAGTTCAGGTTTCACAGATTTGAGCCGATCAATTTCCTTTTTTAAATTTTCTATTTTATTTTTTTGCTGTTCTGATTCTTCAGAAAACTTGTTATTAATATATTCCATTAGATCTAATTGTTTTACAAATTCGGCATTTTCTCTTTCTAGTGTTTCAACCCATGCACGCAATTCTTCGTTTTTTAAATAAATCGATTGATTAATAAAGGTAAATTTTAATAATTTGATAATAATTTAATTCTAACCTTTTTCAATATCTTCCCTGGTTTGAGTTTCGGGTAGCAATTCAACTTTCGGCATTGATATTCGTGCAACTTCAGATGTCAATATTTTAGGCAATATAATAGATGGCCTTCTTCTAAGCAATTTGGTAGCTATATTAAAGATTGAAGATTCAACACCAGGTGTTACTGAATAAACTGTTGCTGCTTCTGATGTAATTAATATGAAGGAAGTTTGTGATAGCAGGGAAGGTTGCAAAGGTTGTGAAGATGAGTATGGCTATTCTCTGTAAAAAGTGTGTCCAGTTGGTTTTTTTTATTCAGATATTTTAGGTATCAGAAAGAAATATTAAATTAAAGGGATATTTAAATAAAATTATTTATATTATTTTAATACAATTCAGGGCTACATACAATATTATACTATTATTCGTTATATTATATTACAATTTGAAGTCGCATATTATATTATACTATATATTATTCGTCATAATATGCTTGTATTATATTAGAATTCAAAGCTATTTAATTTATCAATCACAAATTTGCCACTTTATTTTACTATTTTCCAATTTTCAAAATGTCAAGAAAGAGTTCAATTTTAGTTTTACTTAATAAAAGTTTAAGAAAAAATCCTAAAAAAGTGAAAATTACTTGCAACTATAGTAAATGCAATGGATCACTTGTTGACCCATGAACAGAATTTTCATATAGATATTGAAAAACAAAAGGTGAAAATTTGACAAGTGAAAAATTTACATTTCGGCACAGAACATGAAATATTTCATCAAGCCGAATTATATCGTTAAGCAACAATCAACAAAATCTGAGATTGAATGATACAAGTTCTGAAAATAATAAATCTGAAGTTGATATTAATGAAAAAATAGATAATATATTTGAAGATTATTCGGCACTAAAATATGAATTTTTACCAAATTCAAGCAAATTTTCGGATAGTCATTTTATGTGAATTTTGTTGTGGATTATGAACTATAGAATTTGATTTAATTTATCGAATAGTACAACAGATGCATTGCTAAAATTTATGAAATTGATGCTAATTGAAATTGGTGGTGAAGAATTTGAGCTCTTTTGTAAATCTTTGTATACTGCCAACAATAAACTTGGATTATCAAATCAGTTCGTTAGTTTTGTGGCATATCAAAGATGCCACAAATTGTACAAACAGGATGATGTTTTTGATTTTCAAAAAAATAATTGACTATTGGTCATAAAGTGTGCTCATATTGAATTTCCCAATTCAGCAATAAACAAAGAAAACTTGTAATTCCCCACTATCTACATAATTAGAATTATTAACCAGAAATGTAATTAATCGACCCAATTTAGTTTTTCCATATTCTACTATTTGGTATCAATTGTTACAAATGTATCAAAATCCAAATTTTGAATCTAATCTTCAGTATTGGGTAGATCGATCAAGCATTGATGAACTTCTATGTGATATCTATGATGGTGATATTCGGAAAACTTTTAAAGATAAAAACTCAAAATTATTTTTTAGGAAAGAGATGGCTGATTCGCATTTGGGATTAATGCTAAACATTGACTGATTTCAACCATTCAATAATAAAGTGCATAGTACTGAAGTTATATATGTGGCTATCGCAAATTTACCATGTGAAATATGATTTAAACATGAAAATATGTTAATTCTTGACATATTACCAGGTCCTAATGTACCATGTTTATATCAAATAAACTATTACTTTTCTCCAATTGTCGATGAATTAATGTAACTATGGCAAGGAATAAAGCTCGATTCAACTGCCAAAAATGAAGAAGAAAAAATAATTCAGATAGCCTTAATTTTAATTTCATGCAATATTCCTGCTGCATGAAAAGTGTATGGACACATTTTGGCACTAGTGTTATGTCATCGTTACAAGAAGAATGCTAATTATGAAAATAATCATTATAATTTTGGTGGCATGGAGAATATAGACAAATGGTTTATACCAAGAGATTTGGCAACATATAAACGAGATTCTATCGAATAGAGGTGCTGCAGCTCAAATGTAGCCCAAAAACGTTTTGTCAGTGAGAATCATGCCAGATGGTCTGGATTCCTTTGCCTACGTTATTTTGATGCAATTCAGTATTTAGTTATCAATCCTATGCACTGTCTTTTTTTAGGTATTAATAAATAGCTCATTAAATAAATATGGATCGAAGAAGGAATACTGACGAATAATGCATTGGATGAAATACAATCAATAATGAAAATTTTTCAAGTGCCATCAGATATTGGCTGAATTCTGAGAAAAGTAAATAGTGACGAAGGTTTTTTGAACTTTAATGCCGATTAGTAGAGAAATTTTTTCACAATATATGCAACTATTATTCTATAAAAGCATTTTTCAGATGTGGATTGCCAAATTCTAACGAATTTTGTTAAGATCTGTCAAATCTTAGTATGCCAAATTTTAAGAAGAAATTCATTAAATGAGGCTCACGAAAGATTAATCATGATGATTAAATTAATAAAACAAAAATATGAGGAAGAAAAAATTACTCCAAATCTTCATCTCTTGTTATATTTATATGAATGTGTGTGTGATTATAGGCCATTGTATACATTTTGGTGCTTTTTATTTGAGAGGATGAATGGTATATTAGGTAGATTTTTTAAACAAATTTAACATTTGGAAGTAGGATTCTAATGAATTTTTAATCTAGGTTCATTGTCTAATAGTTATGAAATATTGAATCCGAATTAATATGAAGATTGATGAATGATTATTGAATTATTAATCTAACTATGTCCTATCCTAATAATCAGGGCTTGAAATTTTAAATAATTGACCAAATATTGGCTCAATTTTTAAACTAGATTAGTTTTTAACTGATGAATTATATCGATTTTTAAACAACACATATAATATTCACGAAACAATAATCAATGGATTCAAACATTTTTCAAGTGAACTCTTGTATCCAAAAAAATCAAATTTAGAGATATCTGTCGAAATATTAGATCTATTAGTCGAATACTATGAGGTATTTTATGAAACTATGGACTTTCGGAGGTCATTTATAAAAGATAATAAAAATTCGATAATTATTTAGAATAGAGCTGACCAATATGGTAGATGTCGAATTGGAAGTGAAATATTTGATTTTATTATATCCTCACAAAATATTAAGGGCTCATTTATATTAGCTAGATTCGTGAATTATGCCGGATGTGTCAATTTATATCCGGGACAAGTTTAATTCTTCTTTACACATTCGATAAACTTTTCGAATAATGTTATTGAATATCGATTGGCCTTTATTCAGTAGTACAAACTGGTTAATTTGGTAGAAAATAAATTTTATTTCAGATCAAAAATGACGCAAATATTAAATTGTGAAGTACTGAATTTTACTCAGTTAGATGTGAATGCATATCCCTATTCATAATATTTTTGACCAATTTATTCCATTTATATATAGAACCTCAAATCGGCAAGAAACTTGTGAATATTTAGTTGTAATTCCTTTAAATCGTAAATATAATATATAATTAAAATTTGGCAAATGTGTAAATTTTGATAAATGTCTAACAGTTTTTTGAAAAAAATTTTAACAAAATATATAATAAAAATGGTTCAAATATGACAGATAATGCTGAATTATATAGTAGAAATTGATTGATAATTTATTTATGTCAAATTATATAGTAGAAATTGATTGTTGATTTATTTATGCCAAATTATATGCCAAATTATATGGTAAAAATTGATTGCCAATTTATTTATGTTATTAATATATCAAATTATTTATTTTTTTGACAAATGTTATACAAGTGACATTATACTGAATAAATATTTTTTGACTAGTGTTTTTTCTTTTTTAGTTAAAAAAAATATCATGTTCCTTTTGTAAGAATATTGTTAGATCTAAATTATTGTATTGTTCTAATGAAACCTTTTTTTCTTGTATTTGTTTTCTGCCCTTGTTATTAGTTGTTGTTGAGAATGAAGCAGCATGTTTACCTTTTGTCTTTTTGAATTGCCTGTTGCATCATATTAGGAGCAATTGCTATTCTTACTGCTGATATTCTGCTAATGAGTCATTTGTCTTCTTATTGGCTTTCTATTACTATCAGTAGCAGGATATCTGGTTGTTCTATAATTCTCCTGTCTTACACTATTATTATTCCTTTGTTTTGTTTGTCTTTGGTTTCTGGAGCATGTAGGTTTTATAGTATAGGAATGACAATAAGAAGAGGAGAAAGAGAATCTTGTGAACTTATAGCCTGATAGTGAATCTGAAGTTGAGTCATTACCTATATTGATTTGTTGTAATCTTTGATAATGTATTTTCCTTTTTTACTTATAGGACTAGTATTTTCTCTATTGCTAAGATTTTTCACACTCTAGAACAGTCTTAAATCTTATAGGAAAATATGTTGTTTGCATGCCTTATCCCTATCCTCTTTTGTTATGAAACAGACAACTGTAAAGTTCTGTTTCTTTAATATGTAAGGGTTTTTAAAAGTATAGTATGCTTTTGCCTGAGTATCATGTAAAGCTCTTGTTATCAAGCTGGTATATGTTCTGTTTGTACTCAACAGTCTAGTTAAATTAACATTTCTCTCGATTAGGATGGCATTTATCTCTTTATCTGTCAACTCTGATTTAGTAAAGATAGCTCTGGATGTTTCAGTACCTATAAGTGTTGTCCATGTTTCTGCAAGATCCCATTTAATATGTTTATGAAGCTTGAAATAGGTCTTGACCCTAGTCTTCATCTTGACCTTATAGATGTGGATGTTTTGAACTGTTCCATATCTCTTGAAATGTTCAGCTATATAACTTCTGAAAACCTTCTGATCTAGATCAATTAGACTAACATACTATATATCAGATTTATTTTCTCCTTTGAATTCTTGAAAGATTTTTCTGTTTTTCTTTCTTTTGGTTATACAGGTAGAACGTGGAATATGAGAAGTTATGTTTTGAATAGTAAAATTATCCTCTTTGTGGTTTATTTCTTCTATACATTTTAGGACATCCTCTTCTTCTTGTATCCAAAAGGTCAACCATTTGTTTTCATTGATAAATTCTTTCTTTAAGAGGTGTCTTTCTCTCTGTGATATTTTCAGGATATGCTTAGGTAGGTCTTGGCTTCTTTTTCTGTTTTCCCTAAAATATTGGCTGTCACGGTACTGAGTCTATATATTCCTTCTCTTCCTATAAAATATGAATTTGTCGATGGGGCAAAGTTCCTGTTTCTTGTGTCATATGAGCTATAATTACTGATATTGTTGTCTTTTATTTTCTCTTGAAGCCTCTGTATTTCGACCTCTTCTTGTTCATGAACACTGGTCATTATTATTTCATTATCTATTATTGACTCTGTATTTATATGTTAAGTGATCTCTATCAGTTGACTTTTCAGCTCCTGTGGATCATTTGCATTCTTGATAATTTCTATAAATTTGTTTTCTATGTAGGGTTGTAGAAAATTTTCTTCTTTTTCCTTTCCTTGTTACCAGAGGTATAGGATATGTTGAGTAAGGATCCGTTTCTTATGAAATGTTGTTTTGTCTATTCCTAAGATATTAGCAATAATACTATCAAGGGTGATAAAAGTCTCAGGTGTGAAAGTTGTTTCTTCTTTTGGATCACTTTCTTTTTGCCTTACTAACTGTTGGGATGCCCTTAGTTTTAAGGTTTCATCGTGTTTTCTTGAAAGCTTAATTAAGATATTCAAGATATTCTCCTTTCTTTTATTTACTATATAAAGAATACATTGTGCCCTATCTATGTTGGCTATGTCATGTGATTATTAAATAAGTCACGCTTTGTAGATTAACTCTGTTTATTTGTTTACTTATTTAGATAGTATTACTGGGGGTTCCCTGATCTATCTATTGTACTAGTTGATCAATTGTAGGATAAACACGAATTGCAAGTTATTTATCTGTTTATTTGTTGATTTCAGTAACATGTGTGCTGAGTCTATTAAGGGATAAACCAGATGTGAGGAATGTGTTTTGTGATTAGCTAGGACACATGTTGAGTTTGTTTATTTGTCTAGAGATATGTCATATAATCTATTATTATATCTCTATTGTCTAAAAGAACATGTTCATGTTCATGTTATGTGCTAGTTGTTTATGTGTTGCTGATATATTGTTACTGATAATCTCTAGCTGCTGCTCTTGGGTTCCTGACATCCTCTTGGATCTTGTAATTTTTGAGTTTTGACTGGTTTACCAGTTGAAATTACTATATTGCTAGGCTTCTTTTAATATCTAGAAAGGTATAAATTTGCACTGGCCTGGTTGAAAGCTAGGAGAGTTGATGTTGGGTCCCTTGGCCTTACTGTGATTCAGATTTACTTTTGTTTTCCTTTTTCTAAAAGTTGATAAATAAAGTACTAATGTTGTTATTATGTACTCTTCTCCTAATGGCTTGTTTATAGAGCTTTATGTGTTGTTTCAAGTAGGGTGATGTAGTTGTATTTTTCTTTACTGTATTTGCTGAGCTTGGATTATATTATTCTTTTTCTCTAAAAAATTACCAAAAAAGAAAATTTTTTTGAAAAAAAGTGGATCAGTGGAAAGAGTTTTTTTTTTAAAATTAAGATTTTTACAAAAATAAGCTAGTATTTAAATAAATAAATAAATATTTTTTTAAAGTGCAGTCAAAAAAAAAACTCTTCTCCACTTGCATTCAAATTTCTAAAAATTTTCTTTTTAGAAAATTTTTTTGCAAAAAATAATTTTTGGAGTGAAAAAAAGAGTTTTTAACAAAAACACAATATGTTTTCATAACAAACAACATCAGACCAAGAGTAAACACAAAACAGTACAACTTTAAGAAGTGGCAGAACCATCCAAAGATAAACACACACAAGCATAGAACTAGAAGTAGTTCCTACAGAACATAAAAGCATTGAAGCAATTTTCGAGGTTGATAACTTACAAACAGTAAAACAACAATAACAAAACCAACTCTATTATAGAGAAGCCAAACACCACAACCATTTTATCAGTGTACTATCATTATCAAAGGCTTTTAGTATGCTGGTAGCATCAGAAATTGATTGGTTCAAAGAAAGTGAAGAAGTATAACAAGGCACTCAGGATAAGAACAAAGGTAAGAAAACAACCTCTAACAATCAAACACTTCAACATCTCCCCCTCACAGATTGGCAAACACAATATGGAAGAAAATGCTTCAAGAAAGTTTTTTCTCTGGAGAAGGTACCTGGCAAAGACACCAATATTCAACTATACTCAGTTAAAATAACACTTGCAAGATGCAAATGAGTTACGTCAATAAGAACCAATAATACACCAGCAGACAAATATATAATCATTCTGTTCATAGATAAAAAAGAAGTTGAAATGGTATCCACTATCAAACTAGATAGTAATACTACTATCCAAATACAAAAAATATTAATCCATAATGATATTATCACAAAGAGCAAGACAATGAGAGTATGGAATATTCTCCTGAATATAACACATGGAGAACTTAAAGTTGCACTAATCAAATATGGATTAATTAGATTACTACATATGAAAACATGGGACTTGTGGTAATCTGCAGATGTGAAATATGACAAACAGGAGAACTATGACAGAGTAATCCTCAAATAATCCATAGGCTTCAAAGGAGACATATATAGAATTTTTCTATTCCTCAATATCAATTAGATTAAGGAGGAGAGAAGCAAATTCATTGTTAAACTAACCAACTTACCATCTGATACTATGGGATATGATCTTAAACAAATTATTGAGATGACCAAAGCAAAAACTTGCTACATCCTATGGTTCAATTCCTACAAAAGAAAATGTCTAGCAATTATCAGCTTCAAAGATGAAGAAACACTGGCAGAAGCACTTAGATTCCTAGTCTAACTAGGTAATATTAAACTCAATTGGATCCCCATGAACACAAAAATATATCACTTGTGTTTCAGCTCAGAACATCAAGTCAAAGATTGTCCAATCTGAGAAAGACAACAAGTCACTAGAGAGAGAAAACAAAATGATGCCAAAAAATTCGACAGATTATATAGCAGATTCAAACCCAGTAGTACTTCATCCCTCTGAACATTACAAAATAACCAAAACAATCAATCAAGAACCTTTGCAAAGTGATAAAGGACTCCCCTCAGCACAATACCATCAAAAAAGAAATAAAAAGATCACCAAAACAAGAAGCACATGATATTTCACTTCATGATATCTTGAGAGCAGTCAAGCAATTAGAACAGATATTAGGCAAATCAAGACAGAGCTAGTACAACTGAATCAAAGAATAGGTCATCTTGAAGATGACAGCTATTACTACCACTCTTACGAAGCAGACAGAGAGACTCCTATCGAGCAAGATAACGAATCAATCATGGCTGACAATATAAGTATGACCTTAAATACATCCAGAAAAAGAAGGGCAACCAGCCCAGTACAAGACATTTGACAAGATCAAATTTATATTAATCAACAGCTATTAAGATTGGAAGAAATCATGAGTGCTATTTCAACTTCGCTTACAGAGCTCATCAACATTAAGGACCCCTTCTCATCAGATACAATCTTCTCTTCCACATTCAATCAATGAATGAAGCCTCTAATACATTTCTAGAAATTGTTAACAAATTATCAGACAATACTACTATAGATTCTTCAAATACAATAGACAATCAATACAATCCTATATGAAAAATTATCACATACAACATATGTGGAATAGTTAATGACACCAAATGCAACACATAGATAGAACTCTACAATCTTATCAATTGACAAATTATAATTACTACTGAAACAAATGGAACAACACAACAATCGAAATACTGAAAACATCCAAACTTCCAATCATGGTGAACACATAAGGATAACCAAAACATTGGACACTAAGTATATATCACCCTACAACATAAACTCATGTGCAAAGTATTCAAATACAAACAATACCAAGGCAAACTCATTGCTTTAGACTTGGTCTTTCCAAACAAAACCATAGTCAGAATTATTAAAATCTATTTTTCAGCATACTCTCTCAACAATGAAAAATAAAACACTTTCAAAACACTATGACAATAGATCGCAGAGGAAAAAAAGAACAACTTTTAGATGATAGTTGCAGGTGATTTCAACACAATAAGCAATCCTATTCTAGATAAAGAAAGTATTCAAAAGAAATATCGATCAATATTTCTCTCAGCATTACATATACAATATTTGATAGAACAAAGCTTCATTAATACTTACAGAGAACATAATCTCTCATGCAAAGAGTACATCTGGCACAACTTCCAAAACAGCAATAGAATAGATAAAAAATGGATGCTACCTTCTCATATATGACAATCTAAAGAAGCATACATTATATCAGACATCAGAGACCTAACTAATAGCGATCATGCTGGTATGTTAACTGAAGTAGAAGCATGACAACTATACAAACCAGCCAGCAAACCCAAACACACTCCCAATCAGATATTTAATTGGAACAATACTAGCAAAGAACTTTGGGATAAATTTGCTACACAAGTGAAGGAGAATGTTATACACTTAAATGAACTATCAGATATCTCAGACAGTAATCAACTATAAAACAAGTTCACACATATAATACATCAAGCTGCAAAGAAATATATTCCCAAACACAAACCACACAGAAAACCTAGAATCCAAAAACAACAAAAGGATACCTTTTAGAGAATTTTGAAGCTTCACAATATCATCCAACAGATGCATACACTAAAGCAAGGCTTATCAGACTGTACTCAGACTGAGATACTACAAGCAATCAATAATATCTCAACAGAGTTATTCCAGGAACTGATTAATCAACAACTTGTTTCTCCTTATAACTATATAACCAGCTGGATAAAAACAACTCGAGACTTTAGCAAGAAACTCAAAATAGTAACCAAATGGCTCACCGACTATAGAAAAAGGCAAATAATAAAACAATTCTCTATCAGATGCCAGTTCATGCTAGCAAATCAAAGGAAAACAATGATCAATGGCATTCTTGACTGCTCCACAAGATCAATTATATTAGATAGATTGATGATTCAAGATGACAACAATATTGAAATCATAATACATCCCCAAAAAATCTGCACTCAAGTTTGAGAACATTTCGAACAATGGATACCCAAAAGAAACGTGGTCCCATTGCATCTATATTCTTTTTAGCAAGAGGTATACAATCCCAAATAGAATGTACAAGCTATATGGTACCAAGATATTTTAGCTTCAATCACACTACAAGAACTTATCCAAGTAATAAAACATAGAAGCTCACAATCAGCTCCAGGAAAAAACACCATATCTTATAGAGCCTACAAACATATGAAGGAGAAAACACTCAGTCTTCTTCTCAGAATTTTTAATAATATACTAATATCAATTAACACTTCTAAGGAATGGAGTAGAGGCCTTATTTATCCAATTCCTAAGTCCAAGGACTGAAACAACAATCTCAATATCACAAGACCAATTATGCTTCTGGATGCAGATCGAAAACTCTTTATAAAAATAATAATAGATAGATTAGCAGATAGTATAGCAAAACACTCTATTTTCTATAAGCTAAACTGGATAGTACTATCTGGCAGCAGCATACAAGATCCAATTCACATAATCAATAACATTATTGAAGATGCCAAAGAATTCAACAAACAAGCCTGGATACTAAGCCAAGATATATCTAAAGCATATAACTCAATCAACATAGAAATGTCCCACCTGGCATTACAATATATCAAAGTATCAATATAAATAACAATACTCCTCACAAACTTTCTCAAAAATCGAATCAATGCAGTCATCACATGTTATAGACTTACAGAAGAATATATAGTACTAGATGGAATAAACCAAGATGACACCATCTTCCCCTTACTATAGAGAATCTTTTATATCCCTCTTCTCTTTACAATTCAAATAATATATAGAGGCTACACAGTCTCATCTTATCACACAAAGTATATAGACCAATTCACCATTCACAAAACAACATCAATTTTTACAAACACATATATGGATAATACTACATGGCTGGTAGAAAACAGCACAGACCTTCAACATATTGTAAACATTGCAGTCAATTTTACCATATCAATAACATATAGGTCAATCCATAAAAGTCCTTCCTCATTATTATCAATGACAACCACAGGAACAGAACAACAGGTATACACTTGAATAACCAACATATCATGGGATATGACAATAACATTCCAGTTAGAATATTAGAAGTATGGCATGATGCAATAGTCTCAAAGAAGTATCAAAAACAACTTATCAACAAAAAATTTACAAACATGCTCAATTATAAAAAGCAAAGCCATCACTGACAAACAGATGTGATACATTATTAATCACATGCTATATCCCAGTATTGAGTACTTGCTAAATGACCTAACTCTCTTTGAAAGTATATGCAACAAACTGTTCAGCAAGCTGGCAAGCACATTTAAGCATAAAATAGGACTAGCAAACACAATACCCAACAATATCATCTACAATCCACTCAAATATGGTATCTTTTATCTATGGGATAGACAGCTTCAAGTATATGCATCCAACTGGATCCAAAGAATCAATCAAAAGAACATTACAGGAGACCTAGCCAGACACTGCTTGCAACAGACACAGAACCATTTCTGATCAACAAATAGTATTCTTGCCCATTGCACTATACCCAACATGTCAGCAAAGAAAAATCTTACACATGACATCATTCTGTTACTTAAAAAATATGGATTCAACTTCCTCTTAAATAATGCAAATCTGTAATTACAATAACACACAAAGCAGATACAACAATAGAAGATATCGTAACACCACAGTTCTATCACATATATAGAAAACAACTTACCAAACATAATCTTCTATCCACAGGACATATACTAAATACTATAAGAATCCATACACTTTATTGGCTACAGGTCATTAGGTATAGAGACAAACAATCTCCCGGATGTACTTCAAAATAGTTCCCAGCCTCCAACACAAAATGAATGATTTCACAATCAAAACATTATATCTACAAAGCAATAGCACAAATTCTTTACTCCAAAGCACTAGCTTAATAGAGCATTATATTTAACAATCACACTGGGCAGCAACTTACATAAGGGACACAATAACCATTAGCAAGAAAAAAAGAAATAATTTTGATGGTAATATAACTTACACATATTACTATAATACAATAAACAATGAATCACTGCTCATCAAATGCAATGGATGCTTTTTGAATGAAGGGGGTAGTAATCAGAACTGCTTATTTAACACTAAGGCACAGAAAGCTGTCAGAATTCCAGTTGTGGCAAGTTGCACATCTACCTTTCAGCATTTTATATCAAATAGAAACTTTCAGTATAGATCAAATGTATCACCAGAATCAATCCACACCACACTAAATCAAATACACACAACTCAACAAGCATACAATCAGTCTTCAATAGTAAATATCTCCTACAATACAGTATTCTTACACATTATAATACACCTCATTGATAGCCAAGACTGAATTTCTGATCTTATAACTATATCCAAAAAGATAACTATACACTCATACTTCAAAATTTATACTGATGACTCTCTCAACAAATAGAGCAAAAAACCATATATGGGACTAGGTTGGATTATCATTACTCCAAATAATGAGGAACACATATTTAGAGCCCAAACCCATTTACACCCCTCATTCTCAAGAGCAGAAATTATGGCCATAATTACTGCGATATTAACCTTGCCAGAAAATTCAATAGCCGACATTTTCATAGATAGCCAAATAGCAATCAGTTGTATTCAACAAACTTTGAAAACCTCAGCATCACACCTTATTAGAAAATAAAAGAACTTTTACATGCTTCAAATCATAAAAGACACTTGCATTGTAAGACACCTAAATTGCAAATGCATAAAGATCAAGTCTACTCAGGTATCAAATACAATAAACAAGCAGATCAACTGGCCTCAATAGGTATAGATCCACAAGAAATGCGTTTGGGCACCAGTATCTTCAACATTCAATCCACTCAGAATCCACAAACACATATAAGAACACAGTGAAACAACATCCAAATTGACATACTTACAAAGAACATTTGCAAAAAAATTACCTAGGCAAAGTATATTGCATAATAGCACTTACTCAACAGAACACTTACAGACTTCACTGGACAATACAAACATATCCATTGGCAAGAAAAATACAACCACCTATATCCATCTCAAATTAGTAACACAAATACCTTATTTGAAGATCAGCAAATTTGCAAGTTCTCTCTAAACCTATGGAATAATGAACTTTCAATCAAAACCAAATTATATAGCAAAAAACCATCACTATATAAAAACAATAAATACTGCAGTTGTGATCAAGTGAAAGACAACTACCACCCTTTTCTATGTTAATACAATAAAATAGACATTAAATATCAAGCTATAACAATGATCCAGAAAGCAATACTCAAACACATACCTAGAGAAAGGAAAAGTCAAGCTTTAATTACAATAAAGAAAACATAACTTTCAATACTACACAGCAGCTCAAGTTATTCATTAAAGGGGCCTTCTTCAAATCCACTATTGAAACAATCCACCAAACAATCTGCAATATAGCCAAAGCAAAAGATTGCATAGCTGAAATATTGGTAGAATGGAAAAAATTCCTGTATTCAACTTAAAAGGCCAGAAATGAAACATTTCAAAGGTGAAAAGAGGAACATAAAATCTCAAGGAAAAAAGAAAGACATCACAAATATGAAAAAATACCTCTAAACCCAGCCAGATGAATAAATGAGCAAGCCATCAAAAATAGCTACATAGACCTAATTAACCAATATATAAAACAATTTATTCTTGAAAATACTAACTTTATGTCCATCTTTTCTTTTGAACCCAATGCTAGCTTTGCCTTGACAGGTTAGTTCTTCCTTAGTTTGGAGTGGCAACAAGCCATCTGGTAGATTCTTTAGAACATTTAACTAGTCCTAAGAAGATTAATAGTATATATGATATTCTTTATAATCCCTACAATATATAGTTGCATATTCCTTTATCAAGCTAATAAACAAGGCCAAGCCAGCTAAAAAAAAAAAAAAATTTTTTAAAGGGCAGCAGGCATACTTTATTAATTTTAATACAGTATATATTATTTGAATTCATGCTAGACTAATTATTGACACTTTTTCTTTATATTTTTTCTATACTTACCTATTAAAAAGCCAATTAGTTTTAATAATTTCTTATAACTTATTACTTCTAGCAAGGAACTGACATACCTAGCCCTAATTTGAAAATGTGGAAAATATTATGTATTCCTTTTAGAATATTATCTATTTTTTCCTATATATTGACTTGCTATGACCTGTTTGTTATTATTTTTTCTTTATTATATATTCTCTGTTGCTTTTCTTTCCTTTTTCTTTTAACAAATGTTTTATTTCTTGTTCTTTTTTCTATTTTAGTATACTTCTGCATTTATCAAGTCAGATATTGAAGATTAGGAATCTAGTGTATTGTATAATGCTTTTAAGAGTATCAGATAGCTTATTATATTCCACTATTTCTATGATTATAACGTTTAGAGCCTTATTGATTTCTCCTCTGAAAATAAACATGCTTAGGTTTCTAGTATTGAGCTCAACCTTGTTATTTGTTATTTGAAAGGAGTTTTCATTTTTTCTGTGATGCAGTTCTCTATATATATTTTTGTTTATTTCCTCGTAAATATTAATATTGTGATAGAGGCAGATAAATGAGTGGTTATTGTGTTCTGTTTTATTGTAGCTATAACATCTGTTTGTTTTATATATGTTGGAATATCTTTTATAGAGTTTCTCCATTGTTGAAAGCTCTTGAATCTATATTTTGATGGAAAAGTTACATTGTTGAAAGTCCCATTTGTCTGTTTGTGAATTAATGAATTTTGTTAAATGGAAAAGTGCAAAGTTAGTTTTTCAGTCTATTTCTTTATAATTGGATTGAATAGTAAGAGTGTTTCTATTAAATTGTTTTCAATCAAATATGAGATGCACTTGATGGATTTGTTTGATAGTCCCTCAGATGTTTTGAGTAATCTTTGTATTACTATTGTAGTATGGTTACAAGTAGTTAATTTCTAGACATATGTGGAGAATTGTGTTGCAGTTTCTTTTGTCTTTGTTTAATGCTACTTGGTATGCCAATTCATCAGCTCTTTTGTATATTGGACTATCTTTTTTGAATGTTTTGTATTAGGTTATCTTTTGTTGAAAGATATTTATTATTTTATGGAGGTTGAGTAGTATTCTTTTCTCTTGGTGTTTGACTAGTTTCTAGTTGGTTGTGAGCTTATGATAATCCAGAATAAGGTTTTGTGAGTCAGTATATATATCAATTGTTTTGCCTTTTCTAGCTGTGATACAGATAATAGTGACTGTTAAAATATCTAATATATATATTGATACTTGGCCAGTAAAGATTGCATTAAGCTCCAAATATATATTGTCATACATAATAAAGATTATTTCTATTTCCATTCTTTGTTCTTTATCTGTCTTAATACTTTTATTAAGATATACTAAAATTCATTGCTCTGTTTTCAGTTTTTTTTTATTACTGATATTTCTGTATATAATTTATTCTGAGTTCTTATGATCTGTTTGAGTGTTTTGGTGCTAACTGTTTCATAGGTAACTTTTACTGAGTTCAGTGTGGAGTTAGATTGTTGCCACCACTTGATCCAACACTGTGGAGATATTTATAATCTGGACTTGAAAGTATTGTTCTTTTCTTGGTTGAACTTTGTAGTTTTGATAATAGGTATTGTGATTAAGAAGGACATTGATGTTTTGATATAACAATTGAAGCCATATTGATCTATGTAAATAGTGAATTGATATCTTTTGCATGCTTCAACTGATGATTTGTCTATAGTATTGAAGTGCTTTAGTTTGATATTTTCTTTATTATGGCCAACTCTTTGACCAGTTATGATTTGTTCTGATTTTTTGAAGAAAAATCATTCTTTTTGTTTTGATTCTTGAGTCAAATTCTGCTTCTATAGCATCTTGCATTGGAGTTTCATTTACTTTTGCTCAGATATATTTGTACTATACAGGTTCTTTTTTCTTGTTTGATCTTTTGTTGAGACAGTCTATCTGATGCCATTGTATTGTTTTTGTTTGAAAGATGTCTAGGATTTGTTATTATCAGCATATCTTGTGTTTTTTTAGGTTCTATTGATGTTGGTTTATCCAAGTTTCATCCAAAAGGAATTCTAAAAGTTTGCCTGGATGTAGTAGTGGGTTTATCTGAGTGTTTCAAAATTGTGTGTTTTTTTTTTTTATATCATTCTTAGTTTATCTTGGAAAAAGTTAAAAATCTTTTATGGACCTTTGGATATTTTTCAGTGATACTGGTCTTTTGCCATGTATAATATTGAAGTTTTTGGATCTTGAGTCTGGTGACCAGGCCAGTTGTGCTTTTTGCTTTATACAAGGCTTGAAAGTCACTAGCAAATTTTTGTTGTTGTCTTGTATTTAGTTCTACAGTATTATAATATATAGGATAACTAAATGTAATATCATATTGAGACATATTATTACTAATTTGGTTCTCCTTCTAAAGTTGGTTCTTATCTTTGTATTGACTTTGATTGTTTCTTTCTTTAACAAGATAGTGTTCTGTAGTAGATATTCAATTTGAGGAAATAATATATAGTTTGTTATATATCTATGCATCTTGTCCATTAGTTGTTTACTTGCTAAGATACAGTATATATTATTGACTTTTTTTTTTATTAGTTACCACTGATAACATTTTTCTTCTTTTTTTCATGCTAGACACCTAGAACACTAATAATATTATTGTTGAGTATGGGTTATATGAGATTATTTTGGAAGTTAATAGATTTATTTTAATCATTAATTATAAAAAGCTCTGATTTTGATGGGTTCACTGTGATGTTGTTGAGGTAATAGAAAGAACCACTGACTACAGTTATGAGCTTCATTTTATCTTTGCTTTGTGTAATAAATGTGGTATCATCCATGTATACTGTTATAGAGATGTTTACCTTTTTTGTTTTTGACTTTGAGTCTGTAAAGTCTTTGAGAAAGCATATTGAGTATTCTTATATTTTATTAATTTTATTAATTAGGGGGTTATAGTATATTCTCTAGAGAATAGGTAATATTGTATCTCCTTAATCTATACTTTCATATACCTTGTATGGTTATGTGTTTCCATAATATATAATAACAATATTTGTTCTGTCTATAAAGCATGCTTCTATAATATTTCGTATTTGTTTGGAAATCTTTATATGTTTCATTGTAGATGTGAGCCTTAAAATGTTGACTGTATTATAGGCTTTACTTATATCTTGAAAGAGCATATGGTATAGTTTTTTTGATTCTCAGGTATCTTTTAGAATGCTATTAATAATAATGATTGGTTCTTTGATACTGTGGCTAGGCGGGACTGTCCAGTTGTGTTCTGAAAGTATAGAATAAAGTGTAAATACTTTTGTTATTCTGCTTGTTATTATTTTAGTGAAGATTTTCTTGATAGATTCTAGAAGTGTTATAGAAAGTATAATGTTGATATCATATTATCAATTTTTAGGATTTGGTATTGAATATATGGTTCTTTTCTTTCACTCCAAGGGTATGTTCTGTATATTTAGTATCTTGTTAAAGAACTCTGTGAGACTTTGAATCATGGCTGGTCCTAGTTTCTTGAAGACAATATAGGTGATATTGGATAGTCCTAATACTGATTTGTTACTAGTACTGGATATGGTTTGCTTGACTTCCTTTATCATAAAATCTTGTATTGTATTAAAGACTACTCTTTTTTAATGGTAAAAATGGGTTAAAATTCCTGTTTCCAAATGGTGCCTCTGTAATCAATGATGTTTTGACTTTTAATCCATTGTTTAAAATAATCCATAATGGTCTGTTTGATCTTCTTGGGTTCAAAGATTATGCTTTTTTCATTGTTGTCTTTCTATTTTATGAGTTTGCTAATAATAATACTATATTTTCAATTATTTAAGATAGCTCTGATCATTCATTTCTTGTTTATACTCAACTATTTCTCTCTGGTGATTTTGCAGTGTTGGATATCCTATTGTATTTTTGTGTGTATATCTTTTTTAGAACCCAATTTGAATATTTGGATCTGCTTATCAATGGCTTTGATGTATTTATCAGGTTTAGTGTTATGTATTAGTTCTAGGATCGGAAGTATTTAAAATATTGCATAATATAGATTCATTGTTTCTCTTTATAATTAGATACTTGGATTCTTTTTGAGTTTTGTTGCTTCTTTCCTTAGTTTAATAAGTTGGATAAGTGTGATGGGCCTTGGTTTGGGGATTGGATGCTGTTGTTGATACTGTTTTTCTCTAATTTTTTTAACATGTTTGTTGGTATATACTAGTATTGCTTTCCTGAGAGCATTCCAGTTGTGATCTGTTGATAGTTTTCTATTATTAATATCTTTCTGCTATAGTTTTGCAAAGAACTTTATATTTTTTCTTAATTGCTTTCATGCCTGAGGATTGATGTTGCACCAGTCATATTGTATATTGTTGTTGAGTCTTCTTAAATATGTGTGGTGTTTCTATTTGCTAGAATTCAATGGTACTAGTTTATGCCTTGTAGTCTATAAGGATGATGCTGCTCCAGCTTTGATGTATATATGTATCTATTGAAGTTCATGTTGGTTTGGAGTTGATTCATATATTGTCAATTCTACTATTAATGAACTGTAAGGACCATATATAGCTTTGTAATATAGAGTTGTAATATGAATATATCAATAATACTGAGTTCTTCTAGTGTGTTGAAAAATTGGTTTTCTGTTTTTGAGTAAATTTTGTAAGTCATACTAAGTTTATCTAGATAGGAGTTTGAAGTTCTCAGCAATAACCATATACCAGTTATTACTGATGTATTGTTTTACTAAGTTTATAATTTGCTTCTAAATGGTGTCTTTCTCTTTACCTAATCTTACTGCTAAATATGCTCTTATAATTCTACAGTATCTTTTCCTAAAGAAAACTAGATCAATGCAGATAATGTGACCTTCAAATATTTGTTTGCTGATGATATGGTCTGCAAGCTTTTGTTTAATTACTATGCCTACTCCAGATTTAATTGGATTGGTGCACATTCATCATATGGTGTATCCTTCTTTTTTTTTTTTTTTTTTAAGTACCCATAGCCAGGCTAGATTGTCAGTTTATTAATCAATTGAAAACACAAGTACATTTTCATTCGAGCAGTATGATACATACTACAGCTAAACTATTATTCTAATCTAACTAACTCATCTTAAGCATAAAAGCCTCTAAGTTCAGCCTTGAGGACAATATTTCACTTCACAGTATCTTTGAGTGAAAACCCTCCTAGTCCACTGCATTATTGCCAGCAGGTTGTCACTGCTATATATTATACCAAACTACTGGAATACAGGAAACTACAAAAGGATGGGTTGAAAAAAGGGGAAGGGAATATATAAAAATATCTAAGCAGATCACAAGAAAATGAAAGAGTAAAAATTGAAAAAATATTTTCAGCTTCCTCTAAAGACCTGCTTCTCAATAAGAAATGCCTGATTGGGATATCCTTTCTTTTCCTGACTGTCTGAAGAACTTATCCATTCTTGATCTTGATTTCCTTCTTGTGTACTATCTGAGGAGACTTATGACCTAGTGGGAGTCTTTACTTCCAGGACATACTTAGTTCCAACCTTCTTTAGGCAGTAATTTTTTATCCACTTGCAGTACATAGATGACTTATGATGGACCCCAAGTTATTATGTGACCTAGTAGGGACTAGGTCATGTTGTTTCAGTATAATACCTTCTAGTAGCCATGCCTAATTAAAGGAATTTTACTGGTATATATTTTCCATTATCCAAAAGGTCAGATTCTCTAATAATCCTTTTGCCTTGTAATAGTGGAAGGTTCACAAAAGTGGTGAGGATCCTTGTTGATTGCGATATCCTTCAATAACTTCTGGGGAAATGCATTCTCAACTGTAATTAAAGGGTTGGAGCTTAGCATGGACTAGAGACCATTCAGTCTTATTGTTTAACCGGAATAAGAGGGAGACCTTGATCTTGAACTTTGTCTGACTGGAATGATAGGAGAGAAAGACCTCAGCTTAAACAAATAGCAGCTTTTTCACCACTTGGGAACTTATTGCTCATATCTTATTGGCCTCATGGTACTTGATCTGTAGGTTAACCCAATTGAAGAAGTGAGATGGACGTAGGCACCAATCAACTCTTTCTATCACCAATGACATCATCGAAACACATGAGGTGACCAATAGAAGCTTGTTTATATTCTATTACTAACATGTTTCATGTCAACCAATCAGATGCCAGGTGATATTGTGCTACCAAAAATTCAGGGTCAAACTGAGGTAGGCAAAATCCCTCAAGAAAACCGTGAAAAATAGTAGATACTTTAAGAGGGTATAAGATAGTATGTGAGAAGATGGATAATAAGCCTTTCCCTATCAATAGAACCTCTATTGTTGTCACTTCTAGCTCTGTAAGGTGACACTCCACTTGTCAGTCCTTTTACTTCCTAGAACCTTCTTACCCTTAGTAGAAGAAGTGCATACTTGAATCTTTTCAGGTCACTAGAGGCTCAAGTTTTTATTCAAAAGAATTTATAAACAAGTAAGGGAAGGTAAGAGAGATACATGAAGACAAGCTTCAAGTTGTTTTAATGAAAGTGTAAAGACTTTATTAGCAAAGAAGTATAAAACTTCTTGCGAATATCTTTTTTGTGTGTGGTCAGAGAATCAACAGAAAGAGTTATCTGCATTATTAGTTTAGATATACTGTATATACCATATGATATATCCTTCTGTTTTTCAATTGTATGATTTTCTAAGTCCATTTGTTTCTATAGACATAATAATGTTTCATTGGTTTTGTTTTCACATTTCTATCCATGTTTCTCTTTTGTGAGGTTTATTTAAGCCTTGAAATTGAGTGTGGTGATAGTCTAGAATGGTTTGTCTTTGTTGTGTCTATTTTAATGTTATTGTTTTGGTTTAGTTTTTTTTGAGAAGATAGATGTCACAAAGTTTTTTTTTTGTAATCATTTTTGTATATAGTAATAGGAGAGAAAAGTGGGTTATATATTTAATGGAGAGAAGTTATGCGAGAAGTATTGTATTCTTTTGTTGTGCTTTTTGGTGTGGGTAGTAAGAGGTCAGCATGTCTATCATTGATTATTAAGGGTAGTGGATATTGTTTGATATCCTTGATTAAATGTGATATTGTTATTATGCTGTGTATCAAAGTTCTGTATAGCTAGTTGAAATCTTGGTGCATCTTTGTATATTGTTTTGAATAGATTGTTGCTAATTTTTTACTTGCTAGATTGGAATGGTGACCTGTTTTTGTGTTTCTGAAGGGAAGAAGATATCTTTATCTCAGTTTTGTTTGAGTTTTTCCATTTGGTATTCATTAAAACTTGTTTTATCATAGTCATTCTCACAAGGTGAACTGTCAAAATAGGTTTTGAGAATTTTGATATGATCATTCATGTCTGCCAGTTGTTCTTCTATATTGTTAATTTTTTTTGATATTTTTTGTAAAACATTGTAAATGTTGTTATTGTTTGGGATTTCTTTAGTACTAAATTCCTCGAATTGCATTGTTTGTTTAATTATTTTTATATATGAGAGTTTTTTAGATTGTTTTCCTATTGTAGTTATTTTATTTCTGTTTTGTATTATTAGAGCAATAATATTACCAGTTTTTGCTGATTTGAATTTTTTGTAAAGTTTGCTAAATTTATGTATAATATTTCTGTTAAGTTCAGCTTTCTCTTTTTATTGTTAGCAAATATGACAATCAATGGCAAGATGTTTAGCTGATTGATAGATCATGCAAGTTTTGACTTGCATGGCAATTCATTTAAGTTTGATGTCTTGTATACTGGGGTTTAAGTTGATAATTGGCTCCAGTTGTGTCTCCTTGACAAAGAAAATTATTGCGAAATGTTTTCTTCTATAGTTGTTATTTCTCAGAATATAGCAGAACTTGCCTTTGACTAACAAAACTAGTTTCTTGAGGTCATATACTATTGTGCCTAGTGGTAGGTTGCATAATCTTAGTGCATTGTCCTAATAGTTTCTTATTTGTTTTGACATCCATTTAGTAACAAAGATTCTTATAAATTCAATCCCAATAAATATGAACCAGTTAGAAAAGGCTTGTTGTTTTGCTTGATTTGAACTGAATTAAATTGTTGCAATTTGTTACATAGTGTTTGTTTTGAGGATGATTTCCTGAATTTCATCAAATTTGATATAATTATTGTGAATATTTTGGGTTCTAATTTGAAGCAGAATATCTTATACTATGATGCTATTGATACAATGGGTGTTTGTAAAATGGGCTCTGATAATGAATTTCTTTTTTGGAGTAATGCCAATTGTATGATTGCATGCTTCCATTGCTGAATTTTTATTGTCCTGGAGTATGTGAAATTCTTTGTTTTTCCTTTTTTGTATCATTTGAGCACTGATTAGTCCCTCCAAATCTTTTAGTTCAATTTTGATAAAGAACATTTTCTTTTGTTTGTTATTTCCAAGTAGATCAGAAATTTTGATGATAGTTAATCATCTTCTATTACTGGTCAAATCTCTAGGAGAAAAGAATCTGCATGAGAGGGTCAGAAAGATGTTGACCATTGTTTTTTGTTAATGTATATTTTCTAGCTATAAACTAGTTTTGGTTATAGCTAAAGTGTGAATGTTTTATTCCCATTATTATTATTGAATTCCATTTCTGCTGCTACTATATCATCCCAGTTTCTGGATTGTGGCATGGTTGCGGTATGGTTTTGAATGAGTGACAGGATTGTTTTCTTACTATTCTTGCAAATTGTTTATGATTTCCTTCATGTCATTGCTAGTGGTTATAGTTTTGGGCATGATAGGAGAGAGGTTTGTATTTATGTTAAAGGGGTAATTTTTTGTGAGTGTAGTATTTATTATGTAATCATTGTTTTCTTTTGTACCTGTGGATTGAGATTTCAGTGAAATGGTCATTTTTGCAATTCAGATAGTTTTCTCATTGTTTTTGTTAATGAAGTTTTCATTTAGATATGTTTTGGTGTAGCTAGTCTTGCTTCAAAGTCTTCAGTCAAAGTTCATATCAAGCAGTTGTTTCAAAAGTATATGCATAGAGTTTTTTTTTCATAGTATTTTTGTTTAACTGCATCATATGATTAATGAAGAGAGTTGTCTATCTTTTGTTCTTTGAAAAAATATATATACTGTATATATACAGTATATAGAAAAGTTAAAATAGATTTTTTTAATTTTCTAGAAAACTAAAATTATATAGATATCAAAACTCTTGAAAAAAAGAGAATAGCACTTTTTTTTTTTTTAATACCCATGGTTAGGCCAGTACTGTGTGTTTATTAATCATTAAAAAAACTGATAGAGATATATAGGACAATTGCATTATGGCTAAACTAAAAGACTTGTACTGACACACTCGTCAATGGCTTACAATTCTCAAAAGAGCTTCAGTCTTTAAATGCAACCTTGGGAACAATATTTTGCTCCAAACTAAGTTTTGGATGAAGACCCTCCTAACATATCCATCATTGCCAGCAGGTTGTTACTGCTTATTATCCTCCAAGGAACTGAATTTGAGAAACTACAAAAGGAAAAATAAAAAATAAAAGGAAAGGGAATATCTAAAAATGTGCAAGTGTACTATATGAAAATGAAAAGAAAAAAAGAAAATTAAAATACTTCATGTCCTTCAAAGAACCTTTGCTAAAATCCTTTTCTCATTAGGAGTCAACCCTTCTGGGATATCCTTCTTCTTCCTAACTGTCTAAGAAACTTATCTATCTGTGTTCTTGATTATTTTCTTGCAACTATGTGAGATATTTATTGCCTACTTGAATCCAGTGTCTTGCTCAATACTTCCTTTCTTTTGGTTTTGATTTTGTATCCACCCACACAGAAAAAGATGACTAATAGTGAACTCCAGGTTCTTATGTAGCTTTTCAGTCTCGTTAGGTAACTCCCAATATCTTCCAGCAGCCACGCCTAGCTAAAGGAATTTTACTGGTGTTCATCTTAATTGCGATATCATTACTCAACATCTGGGGAAATACATTCTCAATTCTAGAGAAGGGTAGTGTTTTACATTTCTCTGCTTTTTAGTTTTACAGCCTAACCAGGATAAGGAAATAATCTTCTTCACGTACTTTGTCTGACCAGGATAATAAGAAGTTAAAGGTCTTGACTTGAACAAATAACCACCTTTTCACCACCTAAGAAATTTAGTGCCCATCTTAATAGCCTCATTATTTCTTTGTTTCAGTTAAACTTCATTTGGAGGAGTAGAGAAGTTTGTATTCTTGATTTCTATTTCAATCACCAATGACGTCATTGGAACACATGAGGTGACCAATAGGTTCTTGTTTATATTCAGCTACTAATGTGTTTCATATCAACCAATTAGATGCCAGGTGACATTGTATTACTAAAAATTCAGGGTTAAACTGAGATAGACAAAATCTTTCAAGAAAACTGTGAAAAATAGTAAATACTTTAAGAGGGTATAAGACAGTATATGAGAAGGTGGAAAATAAGCCTTCTCCTGTCAGCAGAATTTCTATATCTTGTTACTTCCAACTCTGTAAGATGACATTCCACTTGTCAGTTCTTTTACTTCCTAGAATCTTCTTGCCCTTAATAGAGGAAGTGTGTACTTGAGTCTTTTTAGACCGCTAGAGGCTTAAGTTTTTATTCAAGAGAGTTTATAAACAAGTAAGGAAAGGTAAAAGAGATACCTGAAGATAAGCTACAAGTTGTTTTAATGAAAGTGTAAAGACTTTATTAGCAAAGAAGTATAAAACTTTTTGCGAATATCTTTTTTATGTATGATCTGAAAATCAACGGAAAGAGTTTGTTAAAAGTAACAAAAGTGAATAGCACTTTTATATAAATAAACAATATATTATATAATAGAATTGATTATATTTAATCATCACAAAAAATTAGTTTTAACAATATATATAACTTCAAAACCATTTTTATAGAAATATTATTGGATAGTAACTATAGTAATAATAATAATAAACAACTTATTTAAACATTAAACTCAAAAGTAATATAGAATAAAAGAAAAAAAATATTTAATTTAACAAATTTCACAACTAAACAATGTGAAAAATTCAAATTTTGGATAGAATGCAAACTTTTAAAAATTAATTTCCAATTCTTTCAACAAAGTACAAAAAATAATTCTTCAAAACTTGAAGATGCTTAATATAAACTTGAAATAATAATTATAAAAAATATATATAATCTCTCAAAAAGAAAAAAATCTATTTTATTTTCAATAAAAAAAAATCAAATTAGAAATAGCAATTCTAAGGAAAACTTTGAAGCTTATAGAAATGTCAACATAATTTATTTTCTTTTAAAGAAACTATAAGTAAACTGAGATAAAATAATATTAAAAAATATAGAAAAGACTATTAAAAGTCTACAAGGTCTATTAAATACTTGATTAGTTATTTATGAAGTTACTTTTTATTCTATTCAACTAGATTGAAATTGAAACAACAAATTTTTAACTTTTTATTTGCAATTACTAATTTAAAAAAACCCAAATGGATTAATAATAAGACAAATATCCCAATAAATTATTTTAGTTCAATTAAAATATACCACTCAAATATTTATATTAAGTAAAGTTAAAATTACCTTTTATAATCTAAATAAACAAAATTATAAAGTTTAAACTAGAAATAAAACAAACTATTTCAAATAAAATACTTCATTTATAAGCTAGCTTATATATTATAAAGCTATAAATAAAAAAAACCTTCCTATCATTAAACTACTAGTTATTAAAATACCATCAAAAACCCTCTTGACAATAACATTCCAAAGTGAAAGTGCATGACACCCACCCATAACATAGACCCTCTCAAAAATTACTCTAGTGCCATAAGAGCTGCCAAGAGAGTAATTAATATATCAAAAAAAATAATGGAAAAGATGTCTTCTCAAAACTTTCAGCTATCACCTTATCAGCTTTATGAAAAATTACCAGTAATCGTCCCTGCATCAAAAACCTACAAAAACTGCTGAAAACTTTAATCAAGGAAAAATTATTTAAATTAAATGATATTATTATCCAAGAAGTATAAAAAAGTATAGAATTGAATTATCATAGATTTTGGACTAGGCCTAAAAACACTCTCAAAAAAGCATTAGGAGATCTGAAACTTTCTTTTGACCTTTCAATTCTTCTAAGAGAAGACATCCAACTTCACGATGACCCTGACAGGCTTGCAACTATCATATTCGATCACTTCAAAAAAATTCTAGACCCAAACCTTTTGTTATTAATAACAAATAGTTAGCAAATTATGAACCACTGAACCATATCCCTGACAATGCCTATAATAATCTTGGCTCAATATTATCTATGCAGGATCTGGAAGAAGTCCTTACTGACCTTTCCAAATGTAAAGCCTTCAGGCTCATCCTTATTCCTTATAAAGCTTGGATCCAAATAGGTTCATATGTAAAAAAAATTATCTTAGCTCTATTAAACAACATTTTAATATCAGATCAAATTCCTAAATTCTAGAAACAATCAGTCATTATAGTATTATCCAAAAAACTTGTCTAGTTATATGATCTCACTGACACATACCCGATCTCGTTTATTGAAACAAGCAGAAAAATTTTTACAAAAATCACAAATGACAGACTTGTTAATTGTATTTTAAGGCATAAAGCTCTCTTAGAATCCAACTTCACTGGCCTCAAAAATTAAAGTATCACTGAGTCAATCACAATTATTAGCTCATGCATCAATACCACTAATAATCTTAACAAGGAAATATGGATATCATCATTTGACATCTCCAAAGCTTTTGATTCTATCAATATCATCAGTCTTAAGAAAGCAATGAATCATATCAAACTATCAAACAAATTCATCTCACTTATTATTGATATTTTAAATAAAAGAGAACTGAAAATAATAACTTATTATGAACTTACCAAACCCCTAAAAGTAAGCAAAGGGATTGATCAAGGGAAAACCCTAGCTCCATTACTTTGGACCATCTTTTATGACCCTGTAGTAACCAAAATATCAACTGAATATTCATTAACCTCCAAAATCCTTGCTTACATGAATGATGTTGCCTTAGCAAGTTCTAATATACAAGTCCTCCAAGAAGTAACAAACATTTACTGTTCCTTCTTATCTCTTAATTCCATTAAATGCAATCATAAAAAAATTGAGTTAATCACCAATCTCAAAACATCCAATCAAAAAAGAAACCAATTCCTCATAACCGAAGGGGAAAAAATCTATCCTAGACCATATAAGAAGGATATCAGATACCTTAGAGTTTATCCTTGGGCAAATCTTCATTTTGTTTTACAAAAAATAAGTTATTAGAAAAAATCCAAAAGTTCACCAATGCAATTTCATCACAAAAAGAATAGAATGGCTTAATAACTGGACAAGCTTCTCATTGGATTATATCAGTACAATTAGAATATGCCATCAATGCTGTAGTCCCATCAGATAATGAAATGGCCATCCTTCAAAAGAAAATAAACAAACCAATTAAAGCAAAATTAGGTGTTGAGTATACTATTTTCAATAAAATTTTATACTCACTAGCAAGTCTCAACATTGTTAAACTTCAAAACCATAATGATCTTACTACCATTAAAATTTTGACAGTTAAACTCACCAATTAAAAAATCTTTTCTGTCACTTCAAGAGAAATCATATCAATATAAGCCACCCAAGCAATCTGGTGCTGTCCAATATGTTTCCCTTATTACTTTACTGACTCATGGATAATATTAGCAGCCCTACTAGTCAAAAGATATAACGTCAGAATCTGTCTACTCTCCTACCCTTTTAATCATACTAACCATGAAAACTCAATTGGCTTAAAACCAAACTTACAAAAGCAACTGCTCTTTCACTATATTCCTCTAATATTAAAACCATTCAGAACACATATATATACAAAAAAAAAACTAAACTAACTTGGGAAAAATTATATATGCACAAAGGATGAATAATATCTGCCCCTATTCTCAATTGGTTCTCTACTATTCCAAATACCTCTGTAACTATCTACGGTGATACAACATTTCTCTCAAACAAAACAAAAATTAAATTTTGGGCTTTTCAAGATATAACTATATCAATCTTATCAAAGTACACATCAACACTTTTTCCTTTGCAATTATTAAAGGTATCCATTATCAACTTAGCAACAAAAAAATAATCTTATATTCATGCTCAATCTAATTCTATATCAAGGAAAAAATATTCATGATCTCAAATCTGTCTGGCATACTATACAGGCAAACTCAAAATATTTACTCAACAATATTCAAGAACTTTTAGATTCTTTTTTGAGTGCAGTGCAACCAATCCCTCAAATAATAATTACACTACTTCTCACAACTATGCAATCAACCACTATACATCTATATTACAACTTAAGCATCAATAACTTATCAGTCTTAAAGCCTGATTTTACTCTTACATATATACTACACCTCAACTTCTGGGCCATTTTTTGGCCAGTTTTCTATCAAACTCTTACTGACATCTCACAGTTATCAACAATAAATATATATCTAAATACAATTCCCAACACAAACATCCCAGAGTATATTAACAGACAAATCAAAGTCTTATTTAGTAGAATTATTAATGAATGTAATACTATTATAGTAGCAAAAAATCTTAACATTCTGTGGCACAAACTGAGAGATCAATAACTACTTGCTGACACTTCTTATATAATTAACACCTCAATTCCCCAATGCTTCCCCTTAACATTCTCAATCTCACCATTAATTAATAATACACATGTAACTAGCATAATAGATTGAATCAAATTTATAAACTATTATACCAACTTATTTAACATATTCCTTAGCAAGTCAGCTTCCTATAAACTCTCATCCTTCACGAATCTGGAAATCATTATTAAAACTAACAATAAACTTAAAAATATTGATCGATTTAAATACAGAGCTCTATCCACCTTTAGGTCCAAACTCTTGGTCAACCAACTTTCAACTAGAGATAAACTTCACAAGTGAAACTCAGATAATTATTCTGACAATATCTGCCCTCAATGTAATGCAGCCCCAGAGGATTTATCACATATTTTTTTTTGCTCTTATAATAAACCTCTACTCAATAAAAAAAAACCAAAAATTGAAAACCTTATTCTTGATCTTAATCCAAAACATGTAAAATCCACTGACTTTATTAACACCTTCATATTAACAAAAAATACTTTGCTTAACTTAACCACTTGCAAATTCAATCCCCCATTTGATCTTCTCCAAAAAAAAGATATTATTTCCAATTATATACTTAAAGTTCTCTATAAGACCTGGAAACAGTGCTCTGCTATAGCAACAACTTCACTAGCCACTAGAATAAAGTGGAAAAAAACAAGCAGCCCTAAATCTCTAAATTCAAGCACAAACAACATTACTATATTCAACACTATTGCAATCTTGTTAAGTAACTCACACAATTATATTCATAAATCAATTTTTACTTCAGCAATAGTATCATCGTTTTGAATAGACATTGACCATTTAACACTATTAACATGAGTCCACCTTTAATGTATTAACTGATATCAATAAATTTGTTGTGATAGGCTACAATTAATTTATGATTGTAAAAATTGTTAATATAATAATAGTAAATACTTTTATTTAAATAAAGTCTTATATTTAATGCTTATTCATGATAAAAAAAAAAAAAAAAACTGCTAGTTATTAAACTTATTAATATACTAGCAATATTTTATTTTAAGAAGAAAATTATATCCTTATAAGCTAATTATAAAGTCTAAAACTATCTCATTTGCTATTTCTATTACTTCAAAAAATTATGTTTAGAATTAGTAATATAGCTTTTTAATAGATACAGAATTAATATTTATTTCATATATTGTCCCTTCAATAACAAATATATAATCATTTATTAAAACTACTTACAAAGATTTTAAACTAATAATATTAGATTATATATCTTAAAAATCAAAACAGTTCAAAAAAATAATCAATCTATCAAATTAATATAAAATTAATTACATATCTATAGAAAATTTATAACAAAAAATATTTCTTATTATTTTTTTTTTTTTTAAATGCTGGCTCAACCTTGTTTTATTTGTATATATGCAGTGATATTAAATAGAGAAACTACCCTAGAATATACTACCTGTTTTTTACCAAAAAAACTCAATAGAGATTTCTCTTTCCCAGGGTACTCACCTTGCAGCTTGTTGCCACCCTTGTGTGAGGGCTAACCTGCCAAGGCTGGACTAGTACTAAAATAAATTTCAAAAATGAAGGAGCTGTCTATAATGTTTGTGAGCCATTGATTCATAAAATTATTGACCAGATTTGTGTATTGTTCTTTTATGAATCTTTCTCTTTCGGTGAAGGTCAGATCTTCCTTTCAGGTTTCATATTTTGCTTGTTTCTCTTTTTTCCTTGTGATGCCCATCATGGCTTTTCATCTTTGGAATGTTTCACATCTCTCTGTCCAGATTTTGTATAAAAAGTTTGTTATACTGGAATGTATTTTTCCTAGACAGGTTTTCCTATCCAGTTGATTTGGAATAGTATTTTGAATATTATAGATTAGTTCTCTGAAAAAGGCTCCTCTAATGCTTGTTATTAGATATTCTTTATATTTTAGATTTGTTTTGCTTTTAAATATGCTTTTAAATTTTCTTCCCTTTTCTTGTGTTGTGTGACTTTTGATACAAGTGATTATGGTGTTGATTAGAAAATTTTCTGTAGTTGATCTGAGTTGACTACAGATAAAAGGGTGTGTGCTGATTTCTGGTTCATTGCATTTTAGGCATTTGTTGTCCTTGAAAATAGATGGGATTCTGGCATGAAGTTTGCTTTTGGTTGGCAATTCATCATTCTATATACTGAAACAAAATCTTCAGAGCTTTTGGTCTTTTTAGTTGGTATGGTGGTCGCTGATTTTAATTGGTTGTAATAGTGTGATGGTTATTTGCCAATTTATTTCCTTTGCTATTCTTTTATTGTAGTTGCATCTCGTTCAGTTAAGAAGTCTCCATTTTGCCAAGTGAATTGTCTGGATGAGCTTTTTTGTAATTAGTTTTATAGGAATTTCTGTAAGGACATTGTTCCATTGTGTTGTTATCTCTTGGGGACTATGTTGTAATCTCAGTACCTCAATCATTTTCTCTCCGGGTTTCATTCCTTTTTATCTATCAATCTGTGCTAGACAATCTGCTTGTTCATTACATTCAATTCCTAAGTGGCCTTTTATCTTGTGTAAAGATAGTTTTATCTGATTTTGTTTATACCAGACCACTATTTGGAGGAGAAGGTTTAAATTTTTCTGTGTTTTGATGATTTTTTTTGGCTTTTCTTTTTGAGTCTTGAGAATACCATTAATTGCTACTTGGCTATCAGTATATAGAGCTACTAAAGAGTGTTTAGGTAGAACACTTAATGCTGTGAGTATTGCTGCAATTTCTGCCCTAGTGAATGATGGATACGTCATTATTTGTTCTTAAAAAGTGTGTTCCTCTTGGTTTGGGGTAATGATAACCCAGCCCAGTCCCATGTAATATTTTCCATCGAAATTGTTTATCAAACCATCTGTATAAATTTCAAAAATGACATGGTTTCTTAATTTTCCTCTGATTGAAGCTAATGATGCCAGGCTTTCAGTATGGTCTTTCAGCAATTTTTCTAAATGTTTAAGGTATAGTTGCGCACTATTTGGTGGTTGAATTTCAATGGTTGCTTCTTGTTGAGCTGATGGAGCTTGTGTGTATTCTGAGAGTGTGATAGAGAGAGAGTTGAGGGAGACCCTGTTTTGTTAGATTATTTCTCTTTCTAAATGACTACTTTGCCTTGTTAAAGACTTGCTTTTGTGGACTGGTATCATGATAGATTGTTGTTTAGTGACTGTGAAACTGCATTCTCCAGTTTGATTTTTTGTGCTGTTTATTGTGCATCTTTTGCAAGCCTCTAGTGGTGAGCTTTCTGGGTTCTGTGTGTAGTGTCTATATTTGGAAGTGTTTTTTATCTATTTTTTGTTATCTTTTTCAAATAGTTGGGTTACCTTCTTTTATCATAAATATCCAATGAGGTCTGGAGGAGGGGAGATCAGTGGAAGGTGTGCCTTATGTAAAGATGTTTTTGGTTGTATCAGTATTTGCTTGGTCTTTGGTTTTAAGTATTGTTTTAAGTTTGTTCTATATAGTAGTGAACCACCTTGGAGTTGAACCTTGTACTGATTTTTTAGTGATTAAAATGATTTGACACCAATCTAGTACTTTAGATTTATCTGCATTTAGGAGTTGCCCTGTAAATAAGAGGTTATGCTTTTTTAGGTTCTTTCGATGTTCAATAAAGAAAGCTTTGCTCATTATGTCTTCTATTTGGGTGTCTATTTCTTTTATAAGAATTAGGCTGTTGGTTTCTTATGAAAGATGTATTGTAAAACCATGTCTTCTCAATAGCCATATGATATTATGCATAAGATTGTTGCCTAGCTTTTTAGAGAGCTTTTCATCTTGTTTAAAATGGGTTGGGTTGATCAAAATTCGTTTTACAGTATCTGTAGCCTTATTCTTGCTATTTCTTCTGCTCTATTGGCTCTATTGATTCAGTTGGTCCAGTTTGTAGTGTGAAGCAAGAGTTGTCTATCTCACAGGTGTATTATGTTATATTCATATTTATTATAAAGAATATTGTTGGGGTTGTTCTGGCTAAGCCTAGTTTATATTTAAAGGCTAATGTGATATTGCTCATGAGAAGGTTACATGATTTTTCAGATAGCATCACGTTGTTGCATAGATATTCAGCACTAGGGATTGGGATATAATTTATAATGTATTGCATTTGCTTGTCTGTGAGGTTTATCATTTCTATTAGTGTTTTAGTCTTCCTGAATTTTTGTTGAATCAGAGTTCTTTAATAGTTTTTCTTTTCTGAGCTATCATACCACACTCCTAGGATTCTGACTGAGGTTCCTTTGGGTAGCCTTGAATAGTTTGATTGTCTATTACTATTCCTTGCTTGAAGTCATCTTCTTTGCCATTGATAATGATTAGTTGCAATTTCTGTGGGTTGATTTTGATGTTATTAATGTGGTAAAATTCCTCTGCTACTTTGATGATTTCTCTCATGTCATTCAATTTGTCTGTGATCCAAATGGTGTCATCCATGTATGCACTGACTGCAATGTTGACATTTTTTGTTGACAAGCCTTTTTGGAAATTTTTGCATATTTTTGTCGAGATTGTATAGCCTATAAAGTTTTTGTTTATTTTGGTTATGAGGGGGTCATGGAAAATACACCAAAGGAGGGGGGATATTGTGTCCACTTGATTAATACCATCATCAACTCCATATTCTGCTATGGGTCCATGGCATGTCAAGATGATATTTTGTTGTTGGTTGAATATGTTATAGAGAATGTTGATAATTTGGGAAGGGACCCTGATACGTTTTAGCACTAGAATTGGCATTTCAAGATTGACTAAGTCATATGCTTTAGACATGTCTTGGCTTAGAATCCATGCTTGTTTGTTTATGTCTTTTGCATGTTCAATAATGTTGTTTATAAATAGATTGGTTCCTGTATGCTGCAACTAGGAAGTGCTGTCCAATTTAATTCTGATAGGATTTTGTGGTTACATATGCAGTGTACTGTCTGTCTGTAATAATTTTTGTAAAAATCTTTCTTCTTGCATCTAAGAGAGTAATTGGTCTTGTGATATCAAGATTGTTTTGCCAGTTTTTTGATTTCAGTATTGAATAGATAGCTCATTTATTCTATTCTTTTGAAGTGTCTCCTTCTTTCATAATCCTGTTAAAGAGTAGCTGGATTCCTTCTGTTGTCTTTGCCTCTAGTTTTTTGTAGGCCATGTATAAAATCTGATTTCTTCCAGGTGCTGATTTTACGCTTCTACTTTGAATTGCCTTTTTTATTTCCTCCGTAGATATTTCAGCAAGAACTGAGTTGTACCACCTGGGATTGATATTCTTTTTTGGTTCATATTCTGCAGCTCAGAAGGGAGGTTGGAGATGGGTTTGATGTTTCTGGCTGGGGTCCAGTTCTTAAAGTATTGTCTAATTCTATTTTTGATTTCTGTGGGATTAGTTATGATTGACACTTTCTCATCTTTTATGATGATCTTGTCTAGAACAATAGTTCTCCTGGGCTTTTTCATGATTCTATTAATCATTGCTTTTTTATTTGTTGCTAAGTATGTTTGTCTATTCAGGATTCTTTGTTTGATTGCAAGAGCTTG
>CAJVPT010000167.1:0-38307 GCA_910592055.1 Acaulospora colombiana
GATACATGAAGACAAGCTTCAAGTTGTTTTAATGAAAGTGTAAAGACTTTATTAACAAAGAAGTATAAAACTTCTTGCGAACATCTTTTTTGTGTGTAGTCAAAAGATCAGTGAAAAGATTTTTATTTCTTATATCCTGCTTTTTCAACTTAACAAATTCAGAAAACAACTACATTATCTCAGAAGGAGTTTCACATTTTTTTATTTCAATAGAATGACAACAATTTACAACAATATCAAAGATTGGGTTCTCATCGACCCAATAAATGAGAACACCAATCTCAAGTCTGTAATCAAAGAAATCAATCATTGGATCATAATAGAATCATATAAATTCAAAAAAGCAATATGTGAAAAAATAAAAGCAGACATTAATCTCTTCAAGCTAAGATAACAATATTGATTCTATACTGATAAAAAACAAATGATTAGGTTTTTACTCAGTCAATCCAAATATAGCATCATAATCACAAGACTAATCATGGGCAAGAAGAAAAACAAGGAAGTTATTATAGATCTTGAAAAAATTAGCTGGTAGTAACTAGAAAGCTAAATACCTTCCAAAGAAACATACAGATCACAAATGGTTTATACTGACAATAGAACCCTTCACAATATCTGAAATCCAAGCAATCATCAATAAATGCAACAGCAAATCAATACTTATGCTATCAAATATCTCTTATCTAGCCTTCAAGCACCTATACAAGGACATTATTCAAAATATTACAGATTTCTTTAACATTATACTCTCCAGAGAAGAGATCTCAATGGAATGGAAAAAAGATACTATATATCCCATCCCCAAGCCTAAAGACTGGAAGCATAATATCAATATTAATTGACTCATTACCTTAATTGAATCTATTAAAAAGATCTTCACAAAAGCACCCACAACAGACTTACAAAAGTCTTATCTGAATATAAGGTCCTCATCAAATAAACTGGACTGAACTTCCTTATCAGAGTACTAAAGAATCCATTACATAATCAATAACATCCTCAAAAATGCATGAGAATTCAATAGCCCTTGTTATATGCTTAAGATATAAGCAAGATATATAATAGAGTTAATATCAAGCACCTCACTATAACCCTACAAAGAATTAAAGTATCAAAAAAACTGATTCATATTATTTATAACTACTTTTTACACAAAGAAAATGAAGTCATAACCTTCTTCAGTAATATTGAATCATACCAAGTGCAAGAAGGAATTGATCAAGAAGATACTATCTCCCCAATTCTGTAGTAAATCTACCATGATCCACTAATCAGTAGAATAGACAGAATGCCTGAATATATCCTACAGATACATAAACAAGACCCAAATAGCCTAATACTATCCAAAATCAACATACTGTATTTATAGTCACTACCTTCATTACACAAGACAAAACCAGACTTATAGACATAATCAATATCAGCAACTCTTTCTACCAGCTGAACAATTTAACAGTAAATCTACAAAATCTAAACTTCTAATTATTAACCATAAACTAGACAACATCAAAATTGGTAGCTACCTAATCAAACTTGTAAACAATCTCAGTACAATCAGAGTACTAGAAATATGGTATAAATTCAAGAAAGAAAAAAAACACCAGAGAAACTTAATTTGAAAGAAAACCAATTCTATTTGTAATATAACTGGAAAAAGTTAAGTATTGACAAAATGTATAAATATATCATTAACAATGTCCTCTTTCTAACAATAGAATATTTGATCCATGATCTAGTTTTTCATCAACAGAGCTGGAAAAAATTGATAGAAGAATCAGATGCAGCATAAAGTACAAAGCTAACCTAGTACAGTTAGTATCTGACTCAATAATGTACCTAAAAACTCACTACGGAATTTATATAATAGCAATATGACAACTTCAAAAGCATATAAATGATCTTCAAGATCTCTACAATAGCTCATATATAGCTAGATACATATATTGCAACAGGATACAAAACCTTTAATGATATGCTAGAAAAAATAATAGTATTCTAGAGCACTATCCCATTATCTTTAAAAAAGATCACAATTTCTATCATAATATTCTCCATAATTTATAACTAAATAGGATAACAGTCATATCCCATGAGAAGCCAAAGAATAAAGAAGACCACTACCATATCAGCCAAATTACGGATTAGCAATAATACTCTAAATACAGAGCATTGCTACAACAGTATAGGATCAAATATATCAAAAAAATAATTAATATATATAAAATATGACCACTACTTTGTATCAGGTTAATGGCCTACACAATAAATTCATCAAAAGAAGAGAGCCATTCTGGTTTTACAAGCTTACAATGACTATAAACAATTTTTTTCAGAACCCAAACAACTTTAATAATCTTAATACCTTTGTCCAAATTGAATTAGCAACCATTAGCACAAGTATCTCTATCTGATATTCCATTATTCTTAAGGATAAGCTTATTATTGAAAAAAGAACTTGCAATGATACAATACATTTTTTTTTTTTAAACATCAGCTCAACCTTTACTTTATTAAATATAATTTTTAAATATCGATATAATACATATTAAAAATATACTTGTAAATCTATAAAGTTGCAATATGACTATACTGATCAACCTCGGGCATGCTGCTGTCTCTGAAGTGAGAACTAGCAAAGGGCCACTAGTGCTGAAAAAATTTTTATAGGGGAAAAAAGGGAGGTCAGAAAATAAATGAGTAGATGAAATAGTTAATCTATATATACAATTTCTTGCTATGCGACTTTTTCAGGAGGAAGAAAATTTTATTCAGAATATTAATTAAAACCCCTTAGGTAGTGCCAAATACCCATTCATACAGTATATGATAGTGGAAACACCAGTGTGTAGTTTGATTGTATTTCAGATTCCCCAATAATTTTTGTGAAATATCTATTGTGTTTCAGATACCTTTATCTAGGTTCTTGAAAAATGTGGAAATTTCAGCCATTGCCTTTGGTAGCTGACTTGTGCTCTCTTGTGGAAGCTCCCAAAACATCAGTGCGAATCATAAACAGAAGTAAAATACTAATGCTCAGCAGGAAGTGGAAGTCTTTAGGATAACTACTAAGTCACTTTCTCAGAAAGGTATAGGGGAAGGGGAAGTGAATTCAATTTCATTTAGAAATGGGAAGAGGTTGGGATAGATGTATATGTATTGATACCGGTAGGCCAATCCACAGACCATTTTCATTTATCCTTATTATATGCCGGTGCAGTAAAGGTCACTATTCATACACTCCATTCTCTATATCCTTAAAAGCTGAGCCAAGTAATTGATAGAGGAACCAGTGCCCTGTCTTTGATCTTTACCTATTCGACGGAGCTGAAGAGTGAACCTACTCAGTAGCCAGGAGTAGGTGACTACAACTATAAAACCTAGTTGTTGTATCTTGTGACCTTTACTATGGTCAGATGGACTCTTTCTTGAAAGAATCAATGATATAAATGGAGAAGTGTCCTGTATCCACCCGCACCTAGCCAATGACTTATAGTGAATTCCAGGTTCTTATGGAGCTGAGGAAGTGCATTCAGACACATGAGGTGACCAATAAGTACTTGTTTACATTCTTTTACTAATGTGAGCTCTATCTGTCCAATCATGGTGTGAGAAACTTTGTGCTACTTAAAATTCAGGGTCAAACTGAGGCAGGCAAAATTCCTCAGAAAAACCAAAAACGAGCACTATAAGAAGTCAAACAAATGACAAGAGAGTGGAAAAGTTGTCCCTTATAATTACAGAACTTCTGTGATGTTTTTCTACAGTGTGAGATGATGGCACATTAGTTCTTTTTCCTTTTAAAACTTTCTTGTCATTGGTAGGAAAGGTTTTTCTTGATCTTTATGGTCATTAGAGGTCAAGTTTTTATTTGAAGAGGATAGTAAGCAAGAGGAGAAGAGGTAGTTGATGACTCTTGAAGTTTCTTCAAGTTGATTTAAGGAGAGTGGTAAGACTTTATTAGCTGAGAAGTATAAAAACTTCTTGCAAATGTCTTTTTTGTGTGTGGTCAGAGAATCAGCGGAAAGAGTTGGCAATGATACAATATATATTAAAATAAAATACTAATAATTCATTACTATCTATCTGCACAGGATATAAGAACACAAATACAACTGATAGAAGAAGTTACAAATGCTTCATTAAAGTAGTTAACAAGATCTAGCAAAAATATCAATATTCTTTACCACCCACTCTTTATCATCAAACAATGGAACAATAAAGCTTTTAACACAAATACTATATTCCCCAGTAGTATAATCAAATAGTAGATCTATCCAAACTAATCTATAAAAGTGGTTGAAATAAATCTACTGCTAAAACACATTCTTTAGCTCAACAAGCTCATTAAATTAATAAAAGAAATCTCTGATCAAATCAAAGAAATCAGTAACAGTTTTTCTCTTTTATCCAATATTAACATCTACTGTGATAGAGCATACAATTCTATACTAGATACTAATTATGTTGACATAGGGATTATTCTATAAAATAAAAACAATACAATGGTAGAAGTCTTACTACAAATTATGACCAAGATTCTAGCAACCTGATAAAACTTCTGGCTATTACTATAGCCACTTACCTTTTCAAATATAATACATCAAATCACATTTTCTCTGACTTAACCATCACTATTAATAAGATTTAGCAAACAACCAATTGTGGTATTAGAAAGTGCAAATACTTCAGGATTATTGATTATATTTTTCTTACAATTAAATAAAGATGGTTCAACATCACATGGCATATAGTAACAATAAAAGATACTTCAATAAATCATAAACAGGCAGATCAACTAGTCAAGAAATGCCTCAAAGAATACAATGCAACACATACCACTATATTAATAAAGTATTTTCATAATACAAACCTAATAATATACAAAATTCACAATACTAAAGTCACATAGAGTATAAGAAAAACTATAAATACCCTTCAGCAAATCAAACAAACAATTGCATGGAGCATACTAAATTACAACTTGGACTTAACAACCAATTAAAAGAAACAGACAGATTGGAAAAACCCAATCTGAAATCTTTATATTCAATTTCAATTCCTTACTATGCAATCCTTGGGATCAAAAACTGTATATATACTCACTTAAACTCTAGAACAAAGAACTTTTCACAATAACGATACTATACAAATGCTACTTAAGCATATATATAATAAACAAATGTTTCAGATGTTAAGATACAAAAAATCAAAGCCATCAAAACACATGGGCTAGATGTCAAAGACCTTATTACCAATATGATCAATAGAGAAATCTTGGTAAGAATGAAAAGATTATTAATAACAAATATTAAAGTTGAAGTAATCAAAAAATATGAATAGACATAATACCTAGGATATTATCATAAGAGATGAAATCACCAGGGATATTACTCAACTAATTATTTTATTTCTTAAGGGCAACAATCTAGAAGAGATAGTTTAGGGCATAATTAGATATATTTGCTTTATCATTTTCAACATATGGCAAGACAGATATCAATATTTCTATAAATTAAAACTAAACAATGAAACCAACTACATCATATTAGAAAAGAAAAATAGAAATGAAAAAAAGTTCAACAACAGTATATCCAAAAGACAGTAATAGGCATAAATACAAGTCTAGTTGCTAACATCATTAATGGAAACACATCTATTTTTGATATCTACTCAAGATATACTAATAGAGCCTAGGCATGTTAGTTTCTTCATAAGAGATAACAAGTCATAAAGGGTTTCTTTTAACAAACTGACTTTCTTAGAATGTAAATAGAAGAAACACAGAAAAAATAGATCACAAAATTGTTTTATACTTTAAAGTAATATATATCCTTTTACATCTAATAAAATAGACTTATTATGGTGTTTCAAAAAAAAATCATCTCACAATACAGTATTAAAAGAAAAAGCTCAATAATAATAGTCAAAATATAATAAAGGGCAAGTTATATACTTTAATAAACTATATACAAAATATAAACTTTTTGATAATAAAGATATTTACAGATATATTATAATAAACTAACTTTAAAATACTATAGATTATATATAGTTAAAGATAGGTTTCTAAAGTAGTTGATAGGGACAAAAGTAGTGAAATAAGTCAAGTTGACTTTCAGTTATAAGAATATTGACTTTCAATTATAAAAATATAAATTATATTAACTTTTTTTTTTTTGAGTACCTATAGCCAAGCTAGATTGTGAGTTTATTAATCAATTACATTTTTATTAGAGCAGTATGATAAATACTATAGCTAAACTACTTTCATTCTATCTAACTAACTTAATATAAATATAAAAGCCTCTAAGTTCTGCCTTGGAGACAATATTTTGCTCTGCAGTATCTTTGGGTAAAAATCCTTCTAGTTCACTACATTATTGTCAGTAGGTTGTCACTACTATATGTTATACCAAGCTACTGGAATATAGGAAACTACAAAAGGATGACTTGAAAAAAGGAAAAGAGTATATTTAAAAATGTCCAAGTAGACATATAAGAAAACAAAAAGAAAAAAGAAAATAAAATTTTCTAGTTTTCTTCAAAGACCTACTTCTAAAACTTCTTCTCAATAAGAAATACCTGATTGAAATATTCTTTTTTCTCTTGACTATCTAAGAAACTTATCTATTCTGAATCTTGATTTCCTTCTTATGTATCATTTAAGAAAATTTATCACCTAATGAAATCCTTTACTTTTAGGACATATATTGTTTTAACCTTCTTTAAGCAGTGATTTTTTATTCACCTATAATAGAGAAGTGACTTATAATGGACCTCAGGTTCTTATGTAATCCAGTAGAAACCGAATCATGTTGTTTCAGTATAATACCTTCTAGTAGTTATGCCTAGTTAAAGGAATTTTAAAAGTATATATCTTTTTTTTTTTTTTTTTTTTTTTTTTTTTTAAGCTGGCTTGGCCAAGTTTATTAGCAAAGTTTTACTGTATAGGTACATCTGATCAGAAGAAAACCAATAATAAACTAGTAAACTAATGATAGGTTAAGAAACCACCTCATGGCTGAGCTATCTCTGGACAGAGACCTAATGAGGAGGCCATTAGGGCAATATAAAATTTTAAGAAGGGGGATGTGTGTATCAAATTTGATTTGTCTATCTTAACCCAATATTGGGGGTGTATGTTTATATACTAGTCTTCTCAAACAAATGTCTACTGCTAGGAGAAATAATTGGAAACAATAGTTATACAAGGATCAATAGGGGAGAGGGTTCTGCTCACATCTTAAAAGAACTTGGCAAGAGAGGGAAAGTGATAATCCATTATAGAGTCGACCCTTGAGACCATGCTACTACTACTACTTCTGTACCGTTGGCTGGATACTCTTCAAGAACTTCATCAGTCAAGAGTGCAATGTCTGTTCCTCAGTTGCTTTCAGTACTTCCATGTTGTGGTTCTTGTGTTTTCCAATTTCGATCCTATGTCTTGTCTTACCCTACTTACATTAAAACTTCGTTTGATGTTCTTCCAAGTAACCAGATAAGTCAAAGGGGTTTTCATGGGTATCTAGAACTGGGTTAAAGAGAGTTGGGGAGGAAGGGCTGTAGAGGAGGGGTATGAGGGATGGGGCTTTTGTTATCCAGTGAATCTATCCTTACTTACCCATTGCGATAACCTATCTAGAAAAGGAATCTTGGTTTTTCTGGCATGCGCCTTCCCTGGCCTTGATAAATGTTACTCTTGGAGTACTACCATCTGGAGAAGTTAATCCACTATGCCAATAGCAGCACCTCTTGCTAGTGATTTCATTTTTCGATTGGTACGAACAATCCTAAAGGATCTCCCAGTCTTCCGATGTTTCAGGCTTGTATAAGTAGATGGTACACTTTCAAGGCTTTGCCTTTATTCTATATCTTCTTGAGCATCTGTTTCTTCTTATTTTCCTGAGTGGCGATAGATAGTTTTCTTGAAGACTATTCTCTTTCTTGATATCCATTGACGTGTTAAGAAGCAGTGTCTAGTCAAGACACATGTATGTGGCCAATAGGAGCTTGTTTATATTCCAGAGACTAACGTGTTTCTTGTTGGCCAATCAGATTTGATGAGAGTTTGTGTTACCTAAAATTCAGGGTCAAACTGAGATAGGCAAAATTCCCCAGAAAACTGTGAAAGTAATAGCTCTAAGAGAGAACAGCAGTAGAAGAGGGAGAAGAATGAGTCTTTTTTACTGTAAGCGTCTCTTGTATCCTTAACAAAGCTGGGTAAGGTCTTCAGGTACTTCACTGTTGGTTCTTCTTCCTTTAGGAGCTTTCTTGTTTTTAGCAGTAAAGGTATTACTTGGTTTTTAGGCCACTAGAAACCAAGTCTATGATCAAAGAGGATTGTAAACAAGAAGGAAGGGAGGGATAGATAACTCCTGAAGGTAAACCTTCAAGTTGTTTTAAGGAAAGTGTTAAGATTTTATTAGCATAGAAGTAAAAAACTTCATGTGAACATCTTTTTTGTGTGTGGTTAGAGGATCAGCAGGAAGAGTTGAGGTGCAAAACAATGACAAGTATATATCTTCTATTATTTAAAAGGCCAAATTTCCCAATAATTTTTTTGTCTTGTAATGGTAGGAGGTTTCAAGAGTGATGGAAATTCTTGTCAATTGCAATATTTTTTAACAACTTTTGGGGAAATACATTTTTAACTGTAATCAAAGAGTTAGAGCTTAGTATGGATTAGAGACTATTCAATCTTATTGCCTAATTAAGATAAAAAGAAAACCTTGGTCTTGAACCTTGTCTGACTTAGATGATAAAGGGGAAAAATCTTAGCTTGAACAAATAGTAGTTTTTTTATTACCTAGGGACTTGTTGCTTATATTTTATTGATCTTATAGTACTCGATTTATAGATTAATCCAATTAGAGGAACAGGATAGGAATGGAATATTAACAGTTTCTTTATTAACTTATTTTTTTATAAATATCAGTAGTAGTAAAGATATGATATGTTATATTCATTCTTGATCCAATATATTAATAATAATTATATAATGATTATTATTATAAAGATCTTCAGATCTCAGATTTATATTATATAAATAATATTTAGGTGACTTTATAAATTATAAATCCATCATTTCTTTACTATTCAATCTTGTTCTAACTCTTGTCTTTGTTCTTATATTTAGTCATATTATTAAACATATTTTTATTAGATATACAAAATAAAATTAGATTATATTTATTTTAAAAACTATTGTCTTATTTAATAGTCTTTATAAATTTAAATATTTCAAAAAATAATTTAGAAATAATGTGTATGGAATTAGGATTATATAAAGATGAAGTAAAGGCTGACCTTTTGCAAATATTAAAGATTTTTTCAATCAAAAATAATATAAGAGAAGTTTATACTTAAGAGATTTAGTATAGCAATTGAAATATTATAAAAATGTATTTTCTTCATTAATTATAAACCTAGTATTAAAGGTCAAAGAAGTTAGATCAAGTTTAGGATTTTTGCTATAGTTATATAATTTACTATTATACCATGATCAAAGCTTATATAAAACAATTAATTAGCAACTATTACCATACTTCCTATAAGATAAAAAAATGTATAAACAATCTATTTGTATCAAAAAAATAAAAAACTATGAGATGAAGTAATAGAAAATTAACTGATCATAAAATAATTTATATATGATATAATGTTAAAATAGTCATAGTGATCATGTAATAGCCTATATATAAAAATATATAAATGTAACTTCTTCAAATAACTTAATAAAATGATGAATCTTAAGACAAATCTTTTGAATTAATTGTTATAACAATGAAGTTATAAATGGTTTTAAGGAAAACTACCTTGAGACTTATTCAAATTTTCTTATACCTCTGACTTTATTGTTTTGTGTATATGTGATAGAAGGATGAACTCTTCTATTTGCAGATTATATAAGCTTTTGGTCATTAGTAATAGACTCATTATTAGCCTGCTACAATTTTGGTAATAACTATAAGATCTGAATTGAGACAGATCATTATTACTCCCCTCTCCCTGATTTTTTTTTACAAACTATAATCTTGATCATATATATCCTATAACTTACAAAAAAAAATAACAATAATAAAATAAAATAAAAAAAAGAGAATAAAAAATATATAATGAGTATGATTAATGAAATATTTGAGGAATTAATTTATAACAAACCATCAGTATAAGAGAATGATTCTAATAATACTTTGATAAATATTATTTTTTTAAAAATAACCAAAGCTTTTATAAAAACCTTTCTTGGTATTATTGTTTATGCTAAAGGAGAGTGAAAAACAAATTGAATCTGTGCTTGGAATTACTAATAGAAAAAAAAAAGAAATTTTTCATATAGCTTGAGTTACAGTATTTGATCAGGCTGTAGATACAAATAACTGGTTTAACAAAAAAAAAATCAAGATTGTGTCTGGTTATCTTGCAAAAATGGTTGCAGATTGGTATTACAACAACAAAGATAATTTAAATCATTGGGATAATAAAGAACATATTAAAAAAAGTTTCATACTAGTGTTTTGTCATGATAGAGTAGAAACACCAATGGCAAGTTGAATGAATTTGTTGATATAAAATAAAAATAAAGTAAAAGCCGATGCATACAAATTTAAAAAGATGATCAAAAGGTTTGATCCAGGAAGAGAGTTTTCACAAGCATACATTTTATATATTTTTATTAGAGATTTAAAGGGAAGATTGTATTCCTTATATCTATTATTATTCTGAAACTCCAGATGAATCTATCACTATTGTCAAATAAATTGAGACTGAAAAGAATTATGAAAAGATGACACCTGAAAAATCCACTGACCAAATCTTCAAGCTTGAAGAAATTATCCATGAACTTATTCAACAGATACAAAATATAGTAATAAAATATATTTTATTATGATCCTACTTACTGATAAAACTCAATTTCTATCTAGTTTAAATAATATTACCTGCTTTAAATATGAAGAAAAAAGCACCATGCTAAGAACTGCCTAATGGAAAGACCTATCTTAAGTTTTGTTATAAGAAGAACTTACCAATTCATTCAGATATTTGAAACAAGGAAGCTAATTTTGATGAACTTGTGAATAAAGATTTCAATAATTATAATAAATATATTGCTAAGAGATTCCACTGTATCACTGAGGAAGGTGAAGATATATACAATCTAATTATGAATCAATAGTGAAATAAAACCTTATAACTACTACTAGAGGAAAGGAAAGTGTATCAACTAAGAAAGACAAAATAGAAACTCATATACCAGTCAAAGGAATCTATTAATGAATGACAACCTTGAATTCCAAGGAAAAAAAGAATCCTTCTGTGATTGAGTCTGCTCCAACTTATAAAATTGCAGGCAATCTTTTCATAAAAATAATAATTACAACTCTAGGACAGCTGTTGTGATAGTCCAATTAGAAGAAAAATTTAGCTAAAGCATTAAAATAATCAACAATTGTGGAGAAAACTAACTATATATATAAACAAAAAGAAATCAATAGCAATGTTATGCTATGCAAGAATTAAAAATAATATTATTATTACCATTGTAGATACCAGTGTTATAATAAGTTTCATTATAAAATGGTTAATGAATAAACTAGACTTATGTATCAAGGAAAAGTTAATATTTGTTGTAATAACTATGATAGGGACTAAAATGTGAACTCTAGGAAATATTAAGAGCTCAAAGATTGTTATTCATAATGTCTTGATTTTATGTTCTTTGCAAGTGATCAATTCGAAGGACAAAATTCTTTTCTTAGGAAACAATTGGTTTGAAAGGGCCAAAGAAAAAATCCATTATAATGAATAGAAAATGATCTTGAGATATTAAGTGAAGACTATCAAGATGCTGATCATTAATAATAGAACCCAAAAGTTATAACTTGAGGAAAGCTGTGATAAAGATTTGCTTATGAGGATAAATTACTTAATCAACTATATGATAATAAGAAAGTCAATAATGCAGAAGAATATTATAATAAAAACTCAAGTAATACTGAGTTAATAACAATATCTATTTGTGAGAAATTTGATTTTCTACATATTTGTTCCTCCCCCTCTTATAGTAAGAATCATCGACTTTCAAGAAATCAACATCCAAGAGATTCATTTTCAAGTGATTAAAGAAGATTCTATAAAACTCAAACTGGTAGGAAAGACAAAGAAATAATGAAAGACTTAAAAACCCAGCTACAGGAAGTAATAGAGAACCTATGGGCAACTCAAGGCCTAGCCAGTACAATAGTTTTGACAAGTATATGTTAAATACAGAAATAGAAAATAAAAAAGTTCTACTATATCATATCTTAAACAACTTAGAAAAGTTAAGTGGCAAAATAGCCAGACTAGAGAGTAAAACAGCTTCAAATAGATAAACAAGATATAGTAGAAAAGAGGCAAATCACTTCTAAAAAGACATACCAGTTGTTCAAGATAAGAAGGAAAACAAGCCCAGTTTATCATCAGTAGAAATTTCAAAGGAGGACAAATATTAACAAAAAGAGTATAACAGGGTACAATTAGATAATTTGAATCTAGGAAAATTCTTACAAAGTGAAAAAACTGATTTTTTGAATAAAAAAGGGGAAAAAAAAAGCAAAGCAATAACAGAGATGAAGAAAATAACATTTAAAAAAGGATAATAAGAATAGGCATGCACAATATAAGGGGTATCACTAATATAACTAATCAATATAGTCTTATAGAAGATATAAGTGAGCAAGGTATAGGAATAATAGGATTGTGTGAGACCAAGTTAATGTACAATAATGCACAATGGGCTTTTAGTAATCAGAAAGAATATAAACACTTTCATAGTATCAACAAAAATATCTCATATGGTATAGAAGTAAATCTACTAATAAGAAAAGATCTCGAAAAACAAGTAGCATCAGTAGATGAGGCAGATAGTTATATAATTGCCATAAACATGTTGACACAAAAGAAAAAAATCTGCATTATATGAATTTATATCCCATCAGATAAACATAGATGCAAGAAAGTACAAGACAATTTAATAACTATATTAAAGAAAAACATGGACAGGGCTTTCACACAATTTTAATGTCAACTTTAATATAGCATACAACCCATCAGAGAATAGAATATCCTCATCCAGGGTATGTTTCAAACCCTTATGGTAATTTGAAATTCCTTTATTTAACTTTCTTGATGAATAGGATTTTTTAGATATATAGGCAATATGGAAAGAAAAAGACAAAACTCCTACAAGACAATATATCACAAACAGTAGCAAAATAGATTTCATCTGAATATTACAGAGCTTATAAAATATACAATCCTATGATTTGACAATCAAGACATGAAAGAAACTATCAGAAGTGATCACACAATGTTTTTAGTAACCCTATATGATGATAATCTATTCACAAGAAACAAGACCATTAAATACTGCATAACATCCAAAATATAAAGGATTAATCTAAAAGGAATATCATTCAAACAATGGCAAGCCTTTTTAGAAAACCTGAACCATAAACTCAAAACTTCCTTGAAGCTTATGCTTAATGAGGAGCCTGATAAAAATGAAAGAGAACTACTAGCAAATAAAATCTGGAAAACCTTCAAAGATCTAATTTGTAGGGCAATTTTTAACAAATTAGAAATAAAAAAACTGGTATTAAATAAGAAGAAACAATACAAATACAGTTCAAAATTTATGCAGTACAGAAGAGCTCTTCAATTAAAAACAGTCTTTAAGAAAGTAGAGATATCAAAAGAAATGATAAAGGTACAGGAGCTCAGTGTGGCTATTGAAAAACATAATGCCATCTATAATTCACATCATCAGATAGAAAATGATTGCATCCAATACAGCATCTCCAATATTCCCTAGATACCCTTGAAAAAAGATATCCAAAATACAATAAAAGGGCTCAAGTTTATAAATCAAAACTTAGAAGCCAAAAAAGTAAGAGAAGAGATCAAATTAGCTTTAGAACTAAGATGTGATGATCTCAAACACAATCAAAAAAAGATGGTAAACTTTTTAACAAATAAAGAAAGAAGTAAAATAGTACTTGGCCAGGTCAAAGTCAAGCAAGATGATATGGAATACATAATGATAAACAAAAAAGAAATTGAAAAAGAAATAAGAAGATACTATCAAGAAGTCTTCAAAAAGTGAGATATCAACTTTGACAATCTTACTGAAGAGTGGAAAAAGGAATATAATTTCAAGCAATACATCCAAGATACATGGTATAACAATCTTCTAAAATCAATCATACATAAAGAACTAAAAGAAACTCTTTGTACACTTTCAAATAACAAAGCCCCAGGAAAATTCCAGATTAGCTATTAAATGCTAAAGAAATTGAGTCAAAAAGGAAAAGAATACCTGCAAAAGATACTGAATACCTTCTTAAGATAGAAAGTTACACCTGTATGCTAGAAACAAAGTCACATACTGTATATTCAATAGCTAAACTAAAACCATGGGAGTGTGAATTAACAAATACAAGACTAATTGTACTACTGGAAGTTACCAAAAAGTGCTTCATCAAAATTCTAACTACCAGAATAGAAAACATTTGCAAGATCAACAATATTCTTAGGGATTCTAACTATGCAGAATTGCCAGAAAAGAGCATAGAAGAACCTATTCAAATTCTCAATAACATCTGCTAAGATGCAAGAGAAAATAAAAAAGAGTTGTGGATACTCTTTCAAGACATAGTCAAGGCATATCATTAGCCTGGAAATGCTAACCAAAGCAATGGAAAGGATTAAAGCACCCAAAGGTTTTATCAAGATCATGATGAGCCTGTTCCAAAATAAGAAGTTTAAAGTAATATTTGAGAATGACCTCACAGAATCAATAAGGGCAGGAGATAGCCTAGACCAGGAAGAAACTATTTAACCACTGATGTGAAGAATTTTCTATGATCCTTTACTATACAAAATTCAACAAGACATAGAACAGGAATACAAAATAAAAGTCTCATGAAATCCTAATCTAAATAATATCATCACTAAAAAGCTAGAATCAAGACACGAAGCAATAGCTTTTATAAATAATATTACATGGATAGTAAGATCCAAAGAAGATATGGAAAAGATCCTAGAAACAGCAAGGATCTTTTACAAAGCAAATGACTCTCAAATCAACAACAACAAGTCAGTTTTGGTTACTATCAATAATCCTAGCCACTATCTAGAAGAAGTTCATGCAGGAATCTATAAAGAAGTGGTTAGAGCATTCGATAGAAGAAAGCAAACAAAATTCCTGGAAATATGGACAGACAACCAGACTCAAAGAAAGGGTCTTAAAAGAAATCCATACTATTATGAGAGTTCTCAAAAACAAGAAATTGATCAATAAGCAAATCCTTTATATACCAAATAGAGTATTGATTCTGGTATAACAAACATAGAACCTCATTTAAAAGGAGGAAAATAATGTTTAAAGACCAACTTTTGAATGCCAGCAAAACTAAAATCTTATCATGGCAACAAATAAGAATGAAACTGGGAAGACAAGACAAAATACAAGAATGGTACAAAGACATGAAAGAACTGATCACACAAATGGAACCAGAGTTAAAAGTCAACAGGAAGGAACTATCCACCCAAAGAGATAACAACCCTTCCATCAACAGTTTCTGCACAATCACCCCTATCCTTCCTGCTCAATACCAGTTAACAATCAAATGATTGGCAATAAAAAAGAAAGGAGAAACTATAATAACAAAGAAAAAGAAACAATTAGACAACCAAAGGGTCATTGCAAACCATATGATTAGAAATAAAGAAACCTCACTGATATTCAAGTGCAAAAGATGCCCCTTCAATAATCAAGAACTAAGGAAAAACTACAAGGACCAACAACAATGCATCATAGAGCAACTCCTGATACATTCAGTAAACATCAAAGTCAAAAAGAGCACAACTGGAATTTTTTCAGGACAACAGTTCACAGATGCCAGACAAATTCCACTTAACAGATTACAATCATCTCCACAAGGGATAAAACAAGCGATAAGGGAAACTAACAGAAAGGCTCCAAACATACACATACTCAAAATTTACCTGGACCCCTTGTCAATTACCAAAACCCTAATAGAAAAAAGTTAAAAGAGCCAACCAGAACCATCCAAAAGTTGTAACACATTGCAAGAACACTAGCAAAAGAGGATAACATACAGTTCTATACAGATGGCTCCTTCACAAGACGGCCAACTAGAAGCAAGATGGGAATTGGATGGGTAGCTAAAACACAATCATGACAGGAAATAACAACCTTCCAGGCAGAAACACAGGACATACCATCTTCTACCAGGGTAGAACTGACAGAAATACTCACAGCAATCAGCACAGTCAGCTTCAATAAAAGGATAAACATTCTCACAGACAGTCAATATGCAATTAATGCAATAAAGAAAAGTTCATACAAGAACCAGACCAAGAGGAAAAAAGTAGGAAGTCTGAACGGGCTGTTAACTGACACAATTCAAGAAATTATCATGGCACAACAAATCAAAATTCAATAGATAAAGATAAAAGATTACTTAAGAGACAAAGGAAATGAATAAGCAGACAAATTAAAAGCTACTACACTTGCAGACAACTTCAAGGATATCATAAAGATACAAGAGCTCCAGTCCACAAGCTATAACACAACACTGAGATAGAACCAGTTGTTTGTGGACCTCTCCTTTATAACAATTGAAAAGACTCTTATAAAGATCAAATGGGACAGTAAGTAAAGAACACTATAATGAAACCAAATATGGCTAACAAGATAGAAAGCCAAAAAAATAAACTGAGAACTAACCATGCAGACCCTTGCCCTTCAAAATTACATCTCCTCAAACAAGTCAAGATGACCACAGGGATAGAACCTTCAGATAGAAGATATGGTCTAATAAACATCCCACGATAGCAAACATGAACAGATAAAAACCATGGATTTACAAATTATCACTGTGCATAATCTGTGGCAGAAATGAAGAAAAGGACCTACACCTCTTCACATATAGACCAAACAAAACAAGGATAATGGAAAAATTGATAAAACTCCTGACACAAGAGTGTGCAGCAAGAGCCAATGGAAACAAACAGCTGCAACCTATTCAAAGTCAATGGGAATACCTCCTCAGACCAGCCAAAAAAAAAAGAAAAACACAAAACAGTAGAACCAACAGACATCATCATAGGAATGGTCATACACAAGATGATCCAGATAGCAGAGGAAATCATAGGAAACAAAATGGCAGCCAAGACTGCAGTAAAGGAAGCAACGGTATAACTATGGCAGGAAAAAAGAAACATCTGAAAGCTAAGATGCGACCTGATGTCAGAATGGGAAAAAACACAGGGCATATCTAAGAAAATGAAACGAGAATGAAACAGGGACAACACCACAACAAAAAACAAGAAAACACTCCAGAAAGAAGGATCACAGACAACAAGGAACATCTATCCATAGAATTAACAAACTACAATATGAGAAACATATTACAAAATAGTTTTAATATTAACTCTCTCTTCTATACAAATATCAGTGTTAGTGGAGTCATGACACACTAACATTCACCTAATAGTGAACTGAAGCAAGTTGCAGGTTTCGTAAGATACTGAGCCATTAGTTTCTTTCCTATCATAAATGTATTTTTCTTGAAATTCAATTTATGTATATAAGAGAATATGAATAATTAAATAAAAACTATATGGCATGACTTCACCAGCTTAAAAAAAAAAAAAAAAAAAAAATAGATTATTGATTTCAAGAATAGAGTTTAAAATGCAGCATAGTATATTGTTCTAGAAAATATGCAATAACTTGACAGCAGCATATTATAAGCTCTTCAAAAATAACGCAGCCTTATGTAAATCCATCCCAACAATGTAATTCACCATCTGAAGATACATAATCTAAAAGTATATAGATGCTCCAAAAAGAAATCAAATAATCGGACTCTGTAATAGAATAAATGATCAGGGTCCAACAGGTTTTACTACAATTATCAGGTTGAATCAAGCACAAATTAAGCACTGGGAGCCTCACAATCTTCTTTCATGTGAATCTCTAAGTCATCAAAATAATAAAAGAAATTTCACATTGCAAGTTCTGAAGTTAACTAACGACTTGGAACTACCTTTCCAAAGCTGGAAATGGAACAATATTTTTAAATGAATCAAAGGCAATAGTTCAATTCAAGAACTCCTAACAATAGAAGGATATAGAAAGGCAATACCATCTTTGCAAAATAACAGGTTAATGTATATAGACCAGCTACTAAACTAAAACCCCATAAAGTTCAGAAAGTAAAGAATAATTCAACTTATCCAGCACACTAGCAAAGACTTTATCCCAGGATAATATAATATCCTATAAAGAACCATAATCAAAGAAAGTATAGAAGACCTTACAACACTTTGGAAAAAGGGATGGAAAGAAAAGTGACTATCAAAATGCATTAAATCTAAACCTGACAGAAATAAAAGAAAGAAAACCTGAATAGTTGCCCAGAAAGAGAATCAACAAATAATATGGAGAAACCTAATTCAAGAGAATAGCCAAGGTACTGCAATAATTTATTATTTCAATTATCAGGAAACAGAAAATGGTCTAGAAACAGTTTTTATCAAATGTGCAGAATACTTACTAAACAATAGAAATAGAAATGAATATAATATAGAAATAGAATCAATACTATACCATTCTTTAACCATAAAAAAATATTAGGCAAGCACAATCACTAAAAGTTTCTTGTTTCCTATTAGAACTAGATAATATAATTATTAAGAGTATATTCTAGAAACCCAAGATTCGACAAATGACCAAATTGAAAAAATAGAATAAGTATTAATAGGAGATTGAGAACAAGAAATACTCAGAGACAATGTTAAGCAATGAAGAATATCAAGATCACCTACTTGAAACTCTCCAGTGCAATCAAGGATCACAGGAGAAGCTGACCTTTTGCTCTGATGGATCCTTAATTTACCATGGAAATGTGAATGCAAAAATGGATACAGCATGAATACAAACAAAAGGAGCTGGAAAAAAAAGTAAATTTCAGACAGAAGTCAAAAACTGGCACTCATTCACAAGGGCAGAACTAGTGGCACTAGTTATAATAGCTTTAGTAACTCTGATAGACAGTACTGTTGAGATCTTCATAGATAGTCAAATCTGCATTACTAAATGAAAAAAGCTAGAGAAAGAAGATCCGAAGATAATATACAAAAGATGGCTAAAAGAAAAGAATTGATCATTATGGCGTGAATGCTAGATCTTGTAAAGAAAAAACATATTTAACTAATTTTGATCAAGGTTAAAGCCCACTCTAATGATCCATGGAATGAAGAAGCAGACTGACTGGCCAAAGAGGCATTAAAGTACCAGCAATAGAATGTAAGAGTCTCAAATCAAGCAAGATATCTACAGAAACTATGTGACAAGAAGAAGTGGTAGACAGACCAATATGACAGTTTATTAAACAAATTAATAAAAAATCAATGGCTCTTTTATAGATATAGCAATACAGAACAGAGACAAAATGGCATCACCAAGTTCACAAGCATCAAATCTTCTGTAGCAGGCTAATTGGCAAGTCTGTCACTAATGACCAAAAGCTCACATAACCTGTGGATAGAAGAGTTTATCCTTCTATTACATATACAAAATAATATCAAAATTAAGGCAGAGGCATAAAAAGATTTGGGTGAGTTTCAAGGTAATTTTCCCTAAAACTACTTATAACTTCACTGTTATAACAATCTATCCAAAAAATTCATCATTTTATTAAGTTATTGAAGGAAGTTACATTTTTACATTTTTACACATAGGGTTATTACATAATCACTATGGCTATTCTAATATTATGTTATGCATAAATTGCTTCGTGGTCAGCTAATTTTCTATTACCTCAGCTCATAAATTTTTATCTTTTTTGATATGAATAGATTGTTTGTGCATTCTTTCAGTTTGCAAGGGTATAGTAATAGTCACAATTGATTGTTTCATATAAGCTTCGGTTACATCATGATTATCAGTCACATGACCATGGCAAAAATTCTAAACTTTGTTTGTCTTCTTTGACCTTTAACACCTACTTATGGGATCTGATATGGAATAGGTTAAATGATGAAAATATATAGGATATCTCCTTCAAAAGCTCACAGAGAAAAAGTTTTCTAGTTAAATTGACCAATGATAAATTATTTAACTTAAACAAGCTAGTAATAAAAAGATCAGATCTATACAAGCAAGCAAGATGTATAGCATGCACTCAGCATCAAGAGACAATAGAACAGTTATTAGAATTCTTTGGTTATAATATTGAATTCTTAGCAGCATGGCAAAAAGAATCTGAGACTTTTTTTAAAAAATTTGACAAGTTGTATCAAGAACGTAAGAGAAAAGCAGATGAAAAAATGGTACAACTAGTAGTCAACAATAGAAGAGAAAAAAGGGAATTAGATAAATGGATCTCCAGACTAATAGAATTAGTTTCACAAACTGATTCAAGCACTCTTAACTTTTGCACAGGATTATAAGGTAATGTAATTAAAGAAGCTGCTAATCTAAACTGTCATGGAAAAAAGCTGGAAACAATGGCAAAAAAAGGGATTATAAAAATATAAAAGAAAGTTTGCAACTATATTTGAAAACAAGTTTGAAATATGAGATGTGAAAAGAACATTGAATGGGAACAAAAACAAAGAATTGATAGAAGAGCAAAAAATAAAAAGTCACAGGAAGCAAAAAAGCAAAACCTGCAAGATAATTCTAGTCAAAAAAGCACAAGGAAAAGAGAAAAAAAAAAGAGAGTAAAAACAAAACTCTTATAGAAATTATAAGAAACAGGATTAAATATGGGATGAAGTGATTGGGTTTTAATCCTTGTCAGAATATCGTGCAGCAATTCGCAGCAGTAACCTGCGAGTGATGATATTAGAAGTTGAAAGGATTTTCACCTAAACTACTAATAGAGTAATAAATCACTTCCAAAGTTGCACTTAGAGTTTTAGATAAATATAAGACTTGACGAGTAAGTTAGTTAGAGATTTGGCTTTAACAACACATATATAATGTATAATTAACAATTGTTTAATAACATATATATAATTAGCTTGATAGAGGGTTAAAAAAAAAAAACCACAATAATTCAACAACAATATTGAAATTATTCAATCTATCTGAGGGGTTATTAAGAAAATTAATCAAGTACAACTTATAATTGATTGAAACAATCTCAATAGAAACAATGATTTTGATTAGCAAAGTCAAAAAAAAATAGATTGAAAAATCAAATTTATATGTATCCATCTAACAGCACTTACCAATCCATAAATAGATAGTTGATATTATAAATAATATACCTTATCAATCAAACTATAGAAAAGAGAGCTGCCAACAATAGACAAATTATACAAGTGCTACTTTAATATATGCAAAACTACTAAGTGCCACAGCTATACTAACATAGAAAACAATGATCACCCCTTTACCTATTCATAATATATAATAAACATTTATAAAAAAATAAACAAAAACATATACAGAGAATTTCAATATAGGAAAAATAAGAAGTTCACCTCAATAATATATGTTAGGATCAAGCTTAGTACAAAAAACTCAAATATCTTCATATTTGGGAGAGGCATCAATAAGGCCCTTAATAACCTTATAATAAAAACTATTGTCAAGAAAAGCTCATTGATATATTGAAAAATATATCACAATATACAAGATTTCTTATAGTTAATGTTTGGATCAATAGATACAAAAAAATGTTATAATGAAAAAAAGACCAGGAAATCAATATAATTACCATAAAAAAAATATAAAAGAAAAGTTACAAAAATACTTCAGAATATATTACATCAAATAGATGCAATTAGTTAATATAATAAATATAATAGGCAATATACTTAAAAGACAATATGACATTTTCATATTTTTAATATCAGTACTAATGGAGCCTAGATACATTAGTTCTCAATGGAAGCAATAATTCATAAGGGATTTTTTAAATCAATTAGCTTTTTAATAAGATAATATAGGGAATACATAATAAAAAAAAGTTAGTAAACAGCTTGTTGATTCAAGTAATATATACTATATTAAAATTAATAAAGTAGACCTGTTGCATATTTTAAAAAAAAATAAAAAAAAAGTTAAATTTATATATAATAAATTAATTTGTAAAATATGCAACCTGTGGGTCAATAGAACAGTGGTAGTGCTCACAGGTCACAATCATAAGGTCTGTAGTTCAATATCACTTAAGGACCAAAAAATCAAATTACCCTTCTGATCAGGTTTATCGATTATCCTGTGAAAGTCATACCCAATCATTCAGAACAAGCTTCAATCAGGTCAGGCTGCATTAAGATGGGACTTCTGGCCTTCCATCGATCAGAGGCTAAGATCTACAGTCATACTACTGGAAGGATTGCATGAAGAAAGGCTTCTGGTCTAACCTATCATAAACGCCCCACAGACCCCCTGCCCTGGCAGTCTCCAGGACCCCCGCCCTTCTAGCTCAGAATATCCCAATATAACACTCCACTTAAATGAAAATCCGTCAAGCAACTAATCCGATGCCACAGGTGATGACAAAGAAGGTAAAGTGTTTCCTTCCAAGGTCTGAGATCTCTGGGAGTATTGAAGGGTAAAATTAAATCCTGTCAGGTACATACTATACTGCCTAGTTTAGCGAATATAATATAAAAATTTATAAAAGCTCATTGTTAGATTAGCCTGTTTCGCCGTCGATGACTGTGTATTTGACCATCCGGCCTCTAGCTGGGTCTGCCCCACTCATAGAATAGCAGCAGGTCCACTAGAGAAAACTGTGATAGGTTATCATTAATCTGCATGTATATAGAAATATATAGTTTATATGAGATGATTGATGTAATATCCAGGATTTCATTATCCAAGATGTTAAGTTAATTCTTAATAAAAGTACTCGTATCTAATACCAGTTGCGGTTTAAAAAAAAAAAAATATTTGATTTATTTAAATAAATCTTTATTAAATTAAATATATTTGAAAAAAAGGAATTTTTTTTTGTTTTCTATTATTAATTTATCTTTAAATTTTTTTATTTTAATAATTCTATCAAACAGAGATTTTTTGATAACAATTTTAAAACATTTGTTATATTTTTTTTAATCTATTCACTATAAAGTATAGTTATAGATTTTTCAGTATATTTATTTTTGTTATTTTTACTAGTTTTTATTAAAATAATAATATTTCAATCATATTGTTTTTATGTTTTATACTATTGTACTTTTTTGAGATTATTTGTAAGTTCTCAACAGTTTAGTATTACTATCAATCAAAAGAATTTTTTTTGAGATTATTTGCAAGTTCTCAACAGTTTAGTATTACTATCAATCAAAAGAATTTAATAGATTATGTTTTTTTTTTTTTGGCTGATTTAATTTTATATATATTAAGAAAATAAAAATGTTATTCTTTTTATATGTTGAGTAATTGTTATTGGACTTCTATGCCTATTTCTTGAGGAAATTTTGGTACTTTGGGCATGGGCTTGTTGGCTTTTTATATTGTTTTTAGTTTATTTCGAAGGGTCTGCAATGTTATCAAGAGGTCTTTTGTTTGTCACTCTTCTTCTTGTATTTTTTTCCTTTGATATGTTTTCTTTTGGGGATGTGTAGTTTGGCAGCCTTAAAAATGTAGTTGTATATAGTATTCCACTACTTATTGATTGTTGCTGATTTATTGCCTTATTTACTGAGCACTTTATCTACTTCTCTGCTGAACTTTTCTCATTGTTCACTATTTGTCAGTTGCCAGTTATATCTGTGGTTAAGCTTGTAATGAGTATTGCCTTAAGGTAAGTTGAGTTATCATACTTTTATTCCTATAGTTGCTGATCTGTAGTCACTAAGAATTAGGGGATCTAGAGCTTCTCAGATATATACTTTTCTGCTATGCCAGAAGAGAAAGGTATTCATCCAAATTTAATCGATTTTGCTGCTACTGTTATTGCAATTCTATTTATACTCTCTCTTTATAGAGTTGTAGTATCTATAGATATCTTTTAATCCATGATCGGTAAGTATCTCTATTTGAGGGCCAGAGGATCTGTTTAATATGCTACAGTTTTTAGTACCAGTTTTATCCCATGCTGGATTTGATACGCCATTGAGATCTCCTAGCACTAAGAGATGCCAATTCTTTTGTATTGCTTCTCAGACCTATTGTCTTAATTTGTTTAAGGTTTTTAGTTGTCTTTGTTTCTGTGATCTGTATAAAAGTATACTCCTATAATTCTGAGTTTTTGTTTCTTTAGAAAGGTTATATCAGCATAAACAAGTCTTTCTTGCTATAAATTGTGATTGTATATATGGCTAGCTATTTCTTTGATGAGTATTAGGTTCAGGCCTTGTCTGATTATTTGTTCATTGTTGTGGAACCATATTGTATGATATGATAAATATGTCCAGTATAGAATTAGTAGTGGTTTTTATTGGTTTCTGTTATAATTATTATATCCCATTTAATTGTGATGCACTATTTGAACCATGTTTCTCTTTTGTGCTTATCAACTAGATCCTGATCCTGAATGTTATAAGTAATTGTTGTCTATATTGTAGCAGGCTAATTGGAAAATCTGTTGCTAATGACCAAAAGCTCATGTAACCTGTAAATAGAAGAGTTTATCCTTCTATCACACAAAAAACAATACAAAAATCAAGGCAGAGGCATAAAAAGATTTGATGAGTTTCAAGGTAGTTTTACCTAAAACTACTTATAACTTTACTGTTATAACAATCTATTCAAAAGATTCATAGTTTTATTAAGTCATTGAAGGAAGTTACATTTATATATTTTTACATATAGGGCTATTACATAATCACTATGACTATTCTAATATTATGTCATACATAAATTGCTTCGTGGTCAGCTAATTTTCTATTACCTCAGCTCATAGTTTTTTACCCTTTTGATGTGAATGAATTGTTCGCACATTCTTCTATCCTATAAGGAATATAGTAATAGTTAGCAATTGATTGTTTTGCATAAGCTTTGGTCATATTATGATTGTCAGTCATGTGACTACAGTGAAAATTCTAAACTTTGTCTAACTTTTTTAACCTTTAACAATATGTTGTTTATTGTAATATAAAGGGAATATTGGTATAAGATAGGGAGTTTATGTTAAGTAGATTTATGTTCTCTATTTCAGTGTTATTATTTTTTCTTTTTTCTTTTCTATATATTGTTGAAGTAATAATATTATGATTGTTTATAATTATAAGATCCTCTGTTATTAATAGTTGAGGGATGTATTCGAATTTAGAGTATTGGTAAGGACATTAAATATTTTGTTCATATTTTGATCCAAATGGTTTATTGTTGAGTGAATTCACTGTTATTGCAGTTGAATGTCTTGCAGGTTTTCAAGAGTTTCTTCTATATTCTCTGTTAGGCTGTTTGTATCCTGATGAAAAATCTGGTCTTCCTTTATTTGTTTCATATATTCATTACTATAGCTTTCTAGGTTGACAATTCATTTGTCTAAATCAGTGATTTCTTATTTAATTTCTCCGATTTTTTGTCTGATTGTCTTGAGGATATTAAGAACTTTTCTATAGCATTTGTTTCTATGAATATATTAATTTGTTTATACTCTTTCTTTTGCTTTTGCCCCTGTCTTGTGGCTACTGTGTATAAGCCTGGTTGGATTCTCTTGTTGAACTGTTTATTTCTAATGAAGGCTCTAATTGCTTCAGTATGTTCTGGTTAGTATTTAGTATATAGTTTACCAAAGCATTTAACCTGTTCTGAGTGATATTGGTTTTATAGTATTTGTCTCTCTTTGGATGGACAGCTTGCTACCAGATGTTCAGCACTGCTACAGATACTACACAATTTGGCATCAATTGGTTTCTATTCAACTATAGTTTCTCTCAGATAAAAGTTCCCATCTGTTACTGTGTCTTTTGTTTCTTCACTGTCAAAACTAATTATGGCAAATTTTTTCTCCTATAGGAGAGGTGTCTGGTATGTAGAATATCTTGGCTTTGGTTTGTTTACAGATATGTCTTAAGTCGAAGGCTGTAATATTGAGTGGAAGGTTGATAATTTTGGCTGCTATTGCATCTCTTTCTTTTATCTGCTTCACATTCCATAGTGCATCAAAAACCCTGACTAAGTCTGATCTTAGTGATACACTCCATTTGTTAAGAATTGATTGTTTGTTTTCTTGATTTTTATAAGTGATCATAGCAGTCTGCCACATCTGTTGAGTTGCCATTGTATATTGATGATCTTCTTATATTTGGCAAAAGTTTGTCACACTTTAGTGAACTTGATATCCAAGGGAATGTTCTATATGAGGATTCTATTTTTCCTTTTTTGGAAAAAAGTTATAATTTTCATGTATTCCAGATATATATTGTTTGTATCAAGTAAAATAAGGTTGCATGCCTCATCTGCAGCCTGTTTGTTGCTGAAAATGGTGATAATGTACTTATTTTTTTCTTTCCCTTTACTGAAAACTAATATTAGATCTGCCAAGGAGTCTAAGCTTCTTGTCAAGAAAGTGATCTTTTGGCTAGTAGTTTTTCCTAAGATTTTACTTGTTTTGATTTCTAGTTTTGGCTTTTTCTCTGCTAAATTTGGCTTTTCTATTAAGTGGGAATTTAGGGTGGAATCTACTATACTGGTTGGTTTTAATTCTATGTTTTGATGTGGTTTGCCATTCTTCTTCCTGCAAAATAGTGTTTTGAGATGAGCTTCCTATTGGTTCATCTTCACTTTCCATTTCTGTGTTTACTTCTTCAAGGTGTTCTTGATAGTTGGGAGCTGTGTGTTGATCACTGGAATTGTTTTTGTACTTTTTTGAAGTGATGGAGTCATTGTTTTGAGTAAGTTAGTTGAAAGTTTTTCTCAACTTGTTTACTCCAAGGAGTATTGTCAGTAGTGTTTTTGCTTTTTTGATATTGTTGGGATTTTGAAAGAAGTTTTATTGTACTTTATTATAGGTTATTGGTTGTTTTACAGGTTTATTTTCTTTCCTTGCAACTGCTTTTTCTTTGTTTTTTGTATTTTCCTTCATGTTATTCATGTTTGTTTCTGTGTATATATTTTTTATGACTCTTTGCCAAAAGATTTTTGTTGTGTTGAGTCATTCCAAGATGTATTGTTTTCTGGGTTCTCGATGAGAACTCATCTCTTCCATTTACTTTTTTTCTTTTTTCTTAAAATTATCAAAAAAGGAAATTTTTTTTAGAAAAAAAGAATCTGCAGAAAAAAGTTTTATTGTATTACTATTTATCATATTATATTTATTTTTAAAATAATTTATATTTTTTAAATTTGAAAAAGTATTTATAAAGATCTTGTATTTTTATTTGTAAGAGAATATTCTATATCACAATTTTATTAATTTGTTTATTGTTTACAGTTTCCTTAATTAAAATTTTTTATTAGATATGATTTCTATATTTTATTTATATGTTTTTATTGTTAATTTTTTATTGTTTTATAGAGAATAAAAAATTTTTTATTTCTTTTTTTTGATAATATATATATTAATAAAGTTTTATAAGTCCTTAAAACGGATTTTAATTAGCTGCAACTTGTGATATTCATTGGTATTGAACAGTATAACTATGTTAATGATGAATAATTATTTTTATTTTTTATTAAGATCTTTAAAGAAAATGATTTACAAGTGATGACTAAAAAGGAAATTAATCTTGACTATTTGTTTTTGAAGATCTGCTACTTGAAAAAAGTTTAATAAATATGAATGATATTGGTAAATAAGTTGTATTATGCAATTTTAAAATTAATATATAGTTTTAACTTTCTAGTTATAAAATAGTTCCAAAAGTTTTTTTTGCCCTTTGACAGGCTAGTTACATATGCTTTATTAAACATTTGTAAGCTGTAAATATAATATAAGACACTAAAGCTAATTCTTTAACTAACTTACTTGTCTTGATTGTTTTACTTTTCTAAATGCAACTTAGGAAGTAATTTATCATTTCATTAGAAGTTCAAGTAAATACCCTTCCAAATTCTAACATTATTGCCTGCAAATCACTACTGCAAATCACTCTTTTGAGTTCTAACAGAGATTAAAATCCAATCATTTCATCCTATACTTTACCCATCTCGCAGGACCTGTTTAAGCATTGTATTTTCTAATTCTTCTTCCTTTAATAATACTTGATATGATCAATTTCCTGATATCTTGACCCTGTTTCTTTATCTCTATATATGTATCAACTTTTTGATCCTGTCACTTCTGTTGATTCCCAATATCTGTTCCCACTCTATCACCTTTTTGCATCTAACCTTCCAAATTTTCTTTCTGAAGTGATTATGTATTTTCTTCTATATCTTTATTATCCACTTTCTTGCTTCTTTATTGATTCTCTTTCTATAGCACTTAGAGTCTGCTATTTTATCCATTAAGTCTTTTTCAATTAGTCCCATGTAGAAGCTAAGTATATTTTAACCAGTATTTAAGATACTTTTCACCAGTTGAGCTATTTTCTTGTCTATTTCTCCTCTTTTCATTCTATTATCAACTGTCAAACTTATATAAGTCTGGTCTTCTTGTGGCTAGCTTTATTAATATGAGTAGCTCATTACTGATCATCTTAACAAGAAAACTTTTTCTTTGTGATCCTTTAAAGGAGGTATTCCATATAAAGTATATCTATTATTTATTTGTTCCCAAACTAGATTCTATGTATACCTATACTGGTCTTGGATTTGATGACCTCACTTTTTGTCTATTTTATTTTGAGTTTTCTATTGATGCATCATTATTTTGGCATTGGTTTTTTTAACAAACTGCCTTATTGAAGCATCCAGTCTATATCTTGCTATTTGATTTTGTAATAATCTTAGGTGAGTCCAGATCTTGCCATTCTATTGTTAGGAACTTTAACACTTCTTTGGCTAGAATGTTTGCTTACTTATTGTATTGAATGTTAGAGTGTGTTTTAATCTTGATAAGATTTAGATCTAATTTTTTTTTTTTTACCAGTCTCAATATTCATGCCAACAAGGATTAATTTTATTTTTTTAACCATCTTTTGTGAGTTTTTTTGAGATTCTTCTTTACTATAGTTTTTCATTTGAAGATGCAGGTTTGGCTATTAGTGTAAATCTTGACCTTGCTATTAACTGGTACTACTAGTAGTATAGTGATTATCGCTACTAGTTCTGCTCTTATAGATAAAGGTCAATTAGTTACCTCTGCTTGGAACTTGCTTTCTTTTCTTGCTTTTTCAATTTGTATCCATGCTACACACATTTTCATATTTTTATTTCCATGATCAATAAGGGATCCGTCAGAGTAAAAGATCATTGTGTTATTGCTATTATTTCCCTTGTTGTGCTTTAATATTTCAATCAAATGAGTTTGATATATATTTTCTTTAATATTCTTTTTAATGGGCTTTTCCTCCCAGTTCTTGATCTCTACTTCTTTCAGTTGCCTTCTATCATATTGTGTAGTTACTGAGTCTATATGAATTGTTCTATTTATTGATCCCTTTAATATTATCTTAAAACAAGCGATTTCTAAAAGTTGAGCTCTTCTTGTAGATTTCCTAGTATTAAGATAAGGAACCATATATGTTTGTTATATATTGAATTCTATTATGCATTATTTTTCCATCTTGATCCCTTTCGAACAGTTCTGGTATCATATCAAGTATAATCCTAAGTTTTCCTTGGAGCTGTTACATTTGAAATAATCTATTTTAATGCACACTTTATTGCTACTTAGATTCAACTTCCCTCAAACAAGTTGTTGCTGCTGATTATTACTCTTGTGATTACCCAAAGTTTTTGCTTTTTATCAAAATTAAGATTGGGTATTGAATATTTTGAACTCTACTTTAACCGATCTTTTTTCCAAGTTCTTGTGAGCTATTCTAGCTTGTTTTCTTGCATCTCTCTTGTTATTGACAAGTACCATTCTGAAATAGATTCCTTACTTGTCTTCTGTAAAAGTTGGAGCATTTGCCAGTCCAATACTTCTCTAGTTTCATGCTTGATAAGCTGATCCATGTATATCAACTTATTGTGTTTGAGTGATAAAATGGCTTTATTGTATTCTTTTATTATCAGATAATCTTTAATTGGACTATTTCCAGTACTCTAGTTAAAAATATCATTTCACTTTCAGCTATGGAAAGTTATCTCCATATATTTGGTCAGTTTCAGTACTTGTAATGTGAAATTGCTCTTTCCTGGAAAATAGTTTAGCGAATTACATGTAAGAGATTGAAATGCTTCAGTACTTAATTTGTGATTGCATTAACCTGATGATTGTTGTGATTCCAGTTGACCCTATGTCATTTAACTATTACACATTCCTATTATCTGACGTTCTTTTTACAACATCCAAATACTCTTTAAATTATAAATCCTGGGATAATATACTATACTATTAGATATGGATAGATATAATGTGGCTTTATTTTTGAATAGTTTTCAATATTCCATTGTCAGGATATTATATATTCATCAAGATAGTATACTATGCTGCATTTTGAATTCGATTCTAGATATTAAAACTCTGTTCAGAATATAAAGTGCTTATTTGTCAGTTAACTTTTTGTTATTTAGGAACCTGATAACCATGTTGATTTTTTTAAGCATTCATTATTTGAGCTCAATAGTAGATTTCTGGTTACCTATTCAAATCCCTAGAAATCTTGTCTGTTCAGCTCTATCCAATTCTCTAACTACTCTCTGTTAACCCATGCTTAGACTTCTTCTAGATATTGATTGGATTATTAATAGTAATTAATACTGATTTGTTACTATTAATCTGTAAGTCATTTGTTCTATAAAAGATTCATGCTTCTTTCAGAATTTTTCCATATCTTCTTTGGATCTTGCTATTCATATTGTATCATCCATGAATGTGATAGCTGCATGCCTTGACTCTAGCTTTTTTTCAGTATTCCCCTTTAATTCTGGATCTCAAGCCATTGACATTTTATAGCCTTTTTTTCATCATTCTGAATCTTGTACAATAAAGGGTCATATAATATTCTCTACATTAATGATGAGATTGTTTCTCCTTGATCAATTCCATTTCCTGCTGTAATTACTTTAGTTAGATCTTTTTCAAATATAACCCTAAATTCTTGATTTCAAAATAGACTCATTATGATTTAGATAAAGCCTTCTGATATCTTGATTCTATTTATTGCCTTAACTAATACATTCAGACTAATAGTATTATATACTTTTGCTTTATCTTGGAAAAGTATCTATAATTCATTTTTATTTCTCTTGCTTCCTCACAAATGTTATTGAGAATTTGAATCAGTTCTACTGTACTTTCTTCTGGTAATTCAGCATAATTAGATTCTCTCAGGATATTGTTAGTCTTGTAGATATTTTTCAATCTATTTGTAAGAATTTGGTAAAGTATTTTCATGTGACTTTCAGCAATACTATTGGTCTAGTGTTAAGGAGTTCACATCCCCATAGTTTTGATTTAGCTATAGAGTATATATGGCTTTGTTTCTATCCTATTGTAGTAACTTTCCACCTTAAAAAGCAGTTAAACATCTTTCTAATATATTCTTTTCCTTCTTGATCCAGTCTTTTTAACATTTCATAACTGATTTGTGATCTTCCTGAGGCTTTATTATTGGGAAATCCTTGGAGTATTTCATATAGTTCTTCTTGAGAGATTGGCTTCATTAGATCTTTATATCATCTTTTATTAATATAGCCTTTAGGATTGTATTCTTCTTTTCAATCTTCTATAAGATTGTCAAAATTGGCATTTCATTTTTTGAATGCCTCATGATGATATCTCCTTATTTCTCTTTCAATTTCTCCCTTCTTAGTAGTTATATATTCCTTTTCTCCATCTTTAACCTTGATTCTATCTAGTGTTATTTTGACTTGCTCTCTGTCAGTCAAGAAATTTATTATTCTTCTTTGATTGTTACGTAAGTTATTACATCTCTGTTCCAAGGCTCTTTTGATAGCATTCCTTGTTTTTTTTGCCTCTATATTCTAACAAGTGAGTTTTAAGCCTTCTATTGCATCCTGTATATATTTTTTTAATAGTTTTCATGAAATTTGAGAAATGCTATATTGGATACAATAGTTTTCAATCTAATTATAGAATTGAAAATAGTGTTGTATTTCTTAAATGTCATACTAAGGGCTTGCAATTTGATTGGATCATGTGTACTTTCTGCCTTCTTAAAGAGTGTGAATAGTTGAAGAGCCCTTCGATACTTGATGAATTCTGGTTCATATCTATGATGTTGTTCTTGGGAAGCAGATAGCTTCTTGGTCATGAGCTTGTCATATACTGCCCTACATATTTGTTTTTCAAATGTTTTCCAGATCTTGTTTGCTTGAGCTTTTCTTTTACCATTTTCAGGTTCTTCTTTAAACAATGGATCCATTGCCATTCTGAGTTTGTGATTTAGGCTTTTACTGAATGCCTTTCATTACTCAGATTTTGATCCCTTTATATCAATTTTTTGTACACTTTTTGTGATAGGCTTATTTTTTATATCTCTTGTGAAGAGATTGGCATCATGTATTGTTAGTACTAGAATAATATGATCATTTCTATTGTTTCCTCTATACTTTGGTTGTCGAATTGAGTATCAGATAGTTTGTAAGGCTTTGAAATATCAATATATAATCAATCTGACTACTACTGTAGCATTCCATCTTGTTGGAGTTTTATCTTTCCTTTCCATATAGCCTGTATGTCTAGGAAGAACTATTTATCTAAAAATTGAATAGTAGTATTTCTGGGTACCAAGATAGTTTAAATTTAGCTCTAGATATTGATACCCTGTCTTCTGTAAGGTTGTATGCAGCATTAAAGTCTCCTATTACTATTATATGAAAGCCTTGTCTATTCTTTTCTTTAATAAAACTTTGTACTTTCTTTTGTACCTTTATGCTTCATTATTTGTCTGAGGGAATATAGATCTAGATGATATATATCTTATTCCATTTCATAAGCATATTAACTACTATTATATATCTTTCTACTTCTTCTATTGAAGTTACTTTTCTTTTCAGATCTTTTCTTATTAAGAAACTAACTTCTGCATCATATAGAGTGTCTTTATTGATACTATAAAAATGCTTAATGGTTATTTGCTTCTGGAAGGCCCATTTTGCCTTTGCATTGATTAGTTTTGTTTCATATAATCTTATTATTCTAATGCCTTGTTCCTGCATTTCTTTTATAAGACTATACTGGTTTGTACTATCAATAATACCTCTAATATTATGTGTCCCTATTCTAATTACCCTTTTCTATATATCTTTCTCGTTTGTTTTTTCTACCTGTTGGTCCTCTCTATTTTTTTCTAGGAATTTATCTTTTTCTATTTGCAGGAAAGTATCAAGATCTTGTTCACTTTGTTGCCACCTACTATTGTTCTTCTCTATTTGTCATGCTTTGCCCTTGTTTTGCATTTTTGACTTGGAAATGATGAGTTGACATTCCTTCTTTTACTGTGATTGAACTGATGTGCTCTTTTAGAAGTGGTTGGCTCTTCTTTTGAGTGGACCTTTATCTAGTTTGTCTAGTTATTTACTAAGCTTCTCTAATATTTTGCTTAACTGGGCTACCTCTGACTCTTGCTTTATGATTGATCTTCAGCTTCTTGTTTTCTATCTTGTTGTTTGCCTTTGATGTCATCTAGTATTCAAAGCTTTATCATCTGTTTCTGAGGAATATTATAAAGCCTGGTGTGGAACTTGATTTGCTTTCTGATATCTTCGCCTTCCTAGTGGCTCCCTATTGCTACCAGTTACTGGTGATATAGACCTTATTGTACTTTTTCTGTTTTCTGACTGACTAATATTTCTTCTAAATCTTACTACCTATATAGTTTCTTTTTTAGTTACTATAATATTTTTATTACTTTTTTTATCTCCACTTGCTCTATCTCAGCTTTTGCAATCTTGTTCCCTTGTTTCTTTAATTATTATATGTGCATTGCCTGATTTAGCCAGATCGGTTGACACCTTGTAATGATAATAATTCTTTGTACTTCATCCAAACCCTTGATTGTTAATTAATCTTTATTTGATGCTAGAGTGCCTCTCTTAGATCTTTTTCATTCTCAAAGATATTACTGCATAGTTTTCTGATACCAAGGTGATCTTGTTTTTTGGTATATAAAAGGCCTTAGCCTTTGTATAGTTTAAGATTTCTTCTATAGATTTTGTAGATACTTCATCAACTCTATAAAGTCTTAAGGAATATCTCTTTCTCTCTTTTAGAATCTGAGTAATTTCTTGATTATTTTGTTCCTTATGGACTATCACAGACCATACTTGATTTGATTTTATCTTAATCACATATTTCTTGTCCAAGTTGATATATTATTAGTGAATATAAATATGAACTTTAAACTGTTTTTGATGGAAAGATGTTCTATATTTATGAATATTAATAATCTTTTTAAATTCTTCCATTGTTTGTCTAATTATACATTTGTCAAGCTTGTGTTCTGTATTTACCAATGTGATATATTTTGATCTATTTTTAGCTGATTAAAAGCTTTCAGACTTGAAGAACTTTTTGTTCTGAGCATATCTTTAAGCTGATTATGTATTCATATCTTTGCCCATTCTTTTAAGTATAAAGTTCTTAGCTTTTTTTTTGTTGATAGCCTCTAGATATCTTGCTGCATCTTCTTCTTCATCAAAGCCAAATGTAATCCAATAATTGATATTGATAAATTCTATTTTGAAGGGATTCATTCACTTAGATATTTTTAGAGCTCCTTTGAGATATGTAATTCCCTTTTCTTTATTTTCTCCTGGCAACATGGCTTGAAGTACCCACCTTAATTGATCCTTGTTATTTTACGAAAAATAGGTTTATTGTTGTTCCTTGAATCCTGTTTCTTGTATTATAAGACATGCTGTCTGTAATATAGCTTCCTTGTACTATTTCTTTTAACATTTATGTTTCTATTTATTCTACTACTTCTCTATTTTCTATTATAACTTCATTAATAAAGTGTGCTTCTTTGAGTTTGATAGAAGTTGTTGAACTTTCATTGGAATGCTTTTTATTATTAAAACTTCAATTTGATTAGAGCTTTATACCTGTATTACTGACTTGCTTATCAACATATTATACACCTTTCTTCTAGGATAGGTGCTTCCAAATTTTTCTTTTTACCTTACCCCTTTTTCCAGAGAGTAAGGATATATTGTTTCAGTATATGTTCTTTTGCCATCACCAATGTGTCTATCCTTAATAGATTGGCAATAATATTATCTAGTATCGTGAAAATATGTATTGACTCAACAGGAATGTGGAATTGATTGGTTGTTGTTGTTCTCAGCTCATGCTGTATTATTCTTGTTTTCCAGAGTACTTGCTGAGAATCTTGATAAGATGCTATCTTTCCCAATACTTTCAATAGCTACTTTTCTCTTTTCTCTTGAATCCTGATTATTGTTTGTTCTTTAGTTGACATATTGTTATATGATACACAAAAAATTTTAACACATATTTATATTATATAAGTGTCTTTTTAATCATGTGATTGGATAAATATTGTTTTGTATTGTTTTTCTATTTGGTGTATATGACAATAAGTTGCTATATTAATATTAGAGAATCTATGACAAGTGGCTTCTATATGTTTACATGTCCAGTATTTGTTTATTAATACATAACTGGCTGTGATCAACTGTTAATTTTGCTTTATATAATATGTGCTAGTTGATATACATGTTCTAGTTTGTTGATCTGTTACGTCCTACTATTTTATTGTAGATTGATCAACTTGCTTTGATACATATTAATTATATGGAAAGTTAATGTGTTCATGTTTACATGACATGAATTAGTTAATCTGGAGTTATTGTGTTGTTGTGATCTTTTAACTGTTTGATCAAAGAGACTTGAGTTTTAGTTAACTTTGAGATTGTACTGATTTATCAGTATAATCTATTGCTTCTGAGACTTCTTTTAGTGCCTAGAAAGGTGTTATCCTGTACTGGCCTGACTAAGAGCTTTTTGAAATTGAGGTTAGGTTTCAAGAAGTTATAAAATAGTTCTAAAAATATTTATATTATTAATAAAAGTATTTAGTATCTTTTATATTGATAGAATTAATTAATATTTTATTGTTTGTAAATAGTTCTATAGTTTTATAATAAAAGTAAGCTGTTTTTATAATATATTTTATATTTTTATTAAGTTTTTTTTGTTAATTTTTTGGTTTTAAAAGAATATTGTTTCTTTTTTTGAAGTAAAATATTTTGATATTTGTGCTTATTTTTAAATTTTAAGATATCTAATGATAGTTTTTTGCTAAAAAGTTTTGTCATATTAAGTTTTTATAAAATTGATTTTGTTTTAAAGACTTTATTCAAAGTTTATATTAAAGTTTATATAAGTTTATATATACTTGTGACTAATAATAAGTTTCTAAAGTATTTAATATATAAAAATTTATAGATTACATATATTTCTTTTTGAGAAATAAAATTTATAGCTCTTCACTTTAATAGGAAAAAAAGTCAGCAAATGCTTTAAATTAATAATTTAAATAATAAAACCAATTGTAGATAGTTTTTTTTTAAATTTTCTTTTTTCATTGATTTTTTGATTACATATAAAAAAAATATTTACAAGAGGTTTTTATACTTTATTGCTAATTAAGTCTTAAAGTATTATATCAAGAGTCACTATTACTCTTCCTTTTTTTATTGTTTACAAGCCTCTTCATTCAAAAACTTGTCTCCTAGTGACTAAGAAAAATTAAGTAATACTATTAATACCAATGGCAAGAAAGTTCTTAAAGAAAGAAACAACTGACTGTAAAGTACCTGAAGACCTATCTGATCTTTGAAGTGAGGGTTTATAGAGGTTTTTTGCAGTAAAAAGCCTTATTTTTTCTCTTTTTGACTGTCTTGGCCCTATTAGAGCTTTCACTTTCATAGTTTTTTGAGAAATTTTGCCAACCTCAGTTTGACCCTGAATTTTAAGTAATACAAATCTCTATAAAATGATTGGCTAACATAAAACAGATTAAATTTGAAATATAAACAAGCTCCTATTGGTCACACTTACATTTTTCATTATATCATTAATAATATAAGAATGAAAGTTCTAGAAAAAGTATTTTCTCCAACTATGTACAATATATTCACCTTCAAGAAATAATTATAATACTGAAATATAAGTAATGAGTAAGTAAACAAATCTAACTTCTATCTCTTATTAAGTTTTTCAAGTAGTGAAAAGGCTTTCTTGAACAAAAGCTGAAGTCTTCAAGCTTCTATTTTAGTTAAGCAAAGTTCTTGAAAAGATTTCTTTATTCTGGTTAGACAAACTTTTCCATAATATGGTAATGGCTTCAGTAGCGATAAGTAAATATATACATCTGCAGAATGATAAGTTCTTTAAATATTTTTCTTGAAGTCATTTTCAGGAATGGTTAAGTTTCTCAAATATCATGAAGTTTAGAGAATATTTTAATCAGACAAACTCCTTTCAAAAGGAAATTATGAAATGGAAAAAGTACCTTTTGAAGAACTTTGAATTATAATTTTTTTTGTTTCTTTTTACAGTGTCATATTTTAACAATTTATCATTTTTCAGAATAATCGACAATAACAAACTGTTTGCAATAACCCTAATTGAATTAAATGCACTATGCTAAACTACTAGAAGAGCATAATATTATCCTATAAATATAACTTAGAATATCTAGTTTAGACTTAGTTTTGTTTAGTTTAAATTAGCTTAGTGGACTATTTATATTTTTTAAGTAATATAGTCTTTTAACTAATAATATAACAATAACAAGTTAGTTACTTCATAAAAAAGTTTGTAAAATATCCTGATATTCTCAATATCTCAATAAAGATATATCAAAGTGGCATAATTGTAAGTTAAATAAAAAAAAATTGTTAATAGTTTTTTTATAGTTATTATTTTAAAATTTTAATGTTTTCTAGTTAAGAACATTTAATTTTTGTCTCTATTTTACCTTTTAGGAACCTATCTTTACTTGTGACTATTTTTTATAGTGAATAGTATTTTTTTTTTTTTTAAACTCTCTGTCAGGCTAGGTATGTGTGCTTTATTAAACATATTTATACTTTACATTAAAAATGTACCGCTAAAGCTAAGTCTCTACTTGACTCACTCGTCTCTATTTTAAGAATTATTAAAACTCTAAGTGCAACTTCAGGAGTGATTTATCGCTTCGTTAGCAGTTCAGGTAAAGACCCTTCCAACTGTTAACTTCATTGCCTGCAGGTCACTACTGCAGATCACT